>BGPR01004282.1:45224-56282 GCA_013235015.1 Araneus ventricosus | reverse complement strand
TTTATTTTAAAGATGAGAAAATAAGGATTTATTTTAAAGATGAGAAAGAGATCTAAGTCATTACATATATGTGCCATATCGCATTCAATGTGATAAAATAGTAAGTAACGATTTGGTGCCCACTTTCAACAGTTATGTAGTGAAGAAAGAAGAATCTCAATTTTTTCGTGTTGCTTTTATTTGTGTGTCAGAGCAGATGATACGGGAGACCCTGTACGAGAATGAGTGAAAGGCTGAGCATGATGTACAAAATAAAATATGCAAAACTTCCTGAATCGTTATTTGCGGCATCGATTCCTTCTGGGGCTCTTGTTTCATGCATTGTTTGAGGAAGTTATTTTCCAGAATAGACGCTCGCAGCAAATGGGGTCTAAGTCCGCTTCTGCTTGGCAATGGCAGCTTCTTTTTCATAAAATTATGCTAAACCTTTTAGTGAAAAATGTACCGCAGTTTTTATTTTTTTAGACTTTTTAAAACATATTAATGAGAGAATTAAAAATTATATTTATTAAAAGAATGAAAATAAAAAAAAAGTTTCTAAAAACACGTTTTTATTAAAGTTCTGATAATTAGAAAATAAAATTTTAAAAATATATTGGGGCCGAAATAAAATCGTGGAAGCGTGAGACGCTGACAGAGATACTTTAAATAAATTGGAATTTCAATCACATTTGTTATATTAAAATTTAAGTTAATGTGTAGGAATTTTTTTCCCACTTGCTCCCCACTTAATTTCCACATAGAACTGTTTTCAAAACTTCAGGCTTCTACTATTTTGTTTTGGCCTCCAAATTTTTAATAGGAAAAATTATTTTTTACTTTTTAGTACTCAAATAAAAGCGAGTTCTACAGACATTTTTATTTTTGTTTTCTGATTTTTATACTTAAATTTATTTCATAATTGAATAACCTTAGATTAAACCATTATACATACTACTACCCACGTTTTTACTCTTCCTACAATATATTATTCACCAGTTCAAATCCAATCAAAATTACTTCAGTTATCGTGTTCGCAAAATAACATGATAACATGGGACCGATAACGTGTCTTCTGTCGCTTCAGCGGTTTAATTCCTAGCGTAAATTGTATAGTGATTTGGGCTTTTCTAGATGCTTTCTACCACCCTCCCTAACGTAACTATCGCGAGTTTTGAAAGACTCTGTAACCCCTTTTCTGAAAGAATTAAGGAAGTGTTTCGAACGGAAAAGGTTTTCTGTATTATTTTCATTATGATCAATAACACCTCAAACCGAGATAGTCCCATAGTGAAGTAACATTGCTCCCAAATAAATAGTCGTGGATGTTATTCTGAACCGTACATACCATGCACATTTAAAATTGATAAATTTTATTCTTAGTTGTATAATTTTATGGAATTCTTTCTACACTCCAATGACACGTAGACACTTGATGATAAAGCCACTCACATTTTTCTACATACAGTCAACTTGAGTTGTCACTGACTGTGAAACTTGAGAATCTAACGACAGAAGGAACGCTATTATTGTTTTAGTACTCTAAAAAGTCATAACCCGAAGCCGAAACCTATAAGCCGGTCATTCACAACCGCTTCATTCCACGCCGTTCCATTTTTAGTCCATCCATACAGGGAGGTCATTCACAACCGCTCCACGCCTCGCAAATTCATCCTCTAGCAATCACAATCCTCTATCTCGATCCTCTACTACCGTCTTCTCCGATTTCCTGGGTGAGTTATTCACCTCATGCCTCCACACGTAATGTTTAGCAACGGATTCCGAAACCCTCCTCGCTTTTGCACATGCGCCGTGCGGAGTTATTTTCATTAAAACAGGGGGAAGTGAAGAATCGAAGGGGAGATGTTTACATTTTAGGCCCGGTGCACACTAGCCGATTCCTGTCGTTGAAGCTATAAAAATAACAATAGCAAACCCCCATTCCCCCTGTGTGTCTCCACAGGGGGCATGTGGGTTACTATTGTTATTTTTATAGCTTCAACGACACAAATCGGCTAGTGCGTACCGGGCCTTACCAAGAGTGATCTAACAAAGAACACTGGAAATGCGCTCATATGAAACATTGCCTGACACTCCTTTTCGGTGTAAAATCGTCCAAAAGTGCTAGTCTCGGAATCCGTTGCTAAACTATACTTACTCCCACCGCATTTATAGCCCGACAATCCAAATGGAGTGATGGATAATGGGACGGGTTGGATTCACAAATGGAGTGATGGATAACGGGACGGGTTGGATTCACAAATGGAGTAATGGATAATGGGACGGGTAGGGTATCCAACTTTCCACTCCACACCTCTCCTATCTGGCCGGTTTTTCACATTTGATGATCGGTTTGGGTGTGGAGCTGTCGAGTTTGCAGGCCGTGGAGCAATCGTGAATGACCAGTCTTAGCGTACTTACTACGTCTACTTAGGTTCGAAACCTACATCTTACTATTTAACTGCCTTTCCCCTACGTCATGCATGGTCGAATTATTGTATTTTTTAAAATTTATGAGCTAAAATAGTTATTCGTATACTTTATAATTCGATACAAAAACTGCATGGAACCCATAAGCATCTCAGGTGTTCTATGGAGTCATGGCTGAATCAATAAAAAACAAAACATTCCCACTATAGAAAGTGGCATCTACTTACTCAGTAGAAGGGGGAAAAAGGGGTTAAGAATTCAAGTTTGAGTTCACTTTTAATTTCTAAAATGAATACGTAAAACAGTCAGAGATAAAAGAGGCTATTAAATTAATAGATAAATCTACAAACACAAAAATGGTTTGCACTTAACATCGACTAGAATTTGGGGCGTATTTATCACTTTTTTTCATTATTAAATATGTTAACCCTTTCGCGTTCAGTGGTTGCCCAGTGAAACCACATATTGAGCATTTTTTTACTGCGCATGGGCGAAACGTAGCGTATTTTTTTTCTTTTCTTCTTATCTTAAGAGCCAGATATATAGGCCAACTTATATAAAAATTCCAGTTCAATACCATTAGTATTCACAAAGATATCGGCATTGCAAGAGCTAAATTGCTTTCGATCTCTAAGAGAAACAAAATGATGAGTATTCTTGCCCAAATTAATATTTTTTAAACTTGAATCTTCGAAAGTAATATTGAATTTTATGAAAGTTGAATATCCTGAATACTCACTTATAATTATAAATAAAATACATAATTTAAATTGCATTCCGATGATAACTTATTCGGAGGAAAAATAGCCCGTTACAGTTAATTGGTTTCACTGTCTCACACCACGCATTTTTTAAAATAAAAAATGCTAAATGTTTTTCCTTTACATATTTATGATCAGCCACATGTCTAATACTCATTTTTGAATAAATTTAGTAATTTTCAAAACGAAACATATAGTGAACTTGAAAGGGTTAAGGGCTTTATAAATATGAGCAGCTCATAAAAATGGCTCCTTGATATGAGTACTGCTACACAATCTTGATACAGGGTGATATATTTTTCATAATGCCATAAATAAGCTTGATAAAAATGTCGTCATATGTCAGAATAGATTTTAATGTCATAAATATTCATTATCTACTTTTATGGATCACCGTCACATCAGAAACCGTTAAAGAACTTGAAACCAGCTTATCGACCCCCAAACATTTGCTTTCGATATGCTTTAATGATTTAACGAATGTAATAAGATACGTAGCATGTTTAAAATGTTTCCTAATGTTTCCTCCTTTTAATTCGTTTTTGGAGAGCTAAAAAATAACATTTCAGTATACAATGGACCTTCAGACAAATTATTTCAATCTTTGAGAATTAGTCCGAAAATTTTATTGCGATTTCATCGTATAATTCCTGTATTGCATATAGAATTCTAACCAAATGCACCACACATGTTGATAGTTTTTGATTAATTGGTCAGACATACGCAAGATTTCCTTAAATTCTATAAAACATCATTAAAATATGTTTTGTAAAATAAAACAACTAGGTAATAGTTATAGAAGAGTAAATATGTTGTAAAGGATTTTTAATAAATTTTTTAAAAAGATTCACATGTTTTTGAGATGTTCCATGCGTCATAAACTTTGATGAAATTGTATAAGATTTATAATGAGTATTCTTGCTATACATTAAAGTAAATCTGTGTAAGCATTTACGGTTTCGACTTCATTCAAGTAGATAAGAGTCAACTTCAATTTAGAACAGTGGCGAATCTAAGATTCCGGTCGGGGGGGGGGGGGGGTGAGGTCATAAAAAATTTGTAAAGGGGTGATGAATGTCAAACTTCAAGGCTAAAGTAAACCAAAACTCTTTAACTTTACAGACTTTACTCACCTGACAATAAGGATCATAGAGAACAATATGATGCTTTCGATAATTTAATAAAAATTACGATGAAATAACTAGCCAAAAAATGTCTTCGCCCGCGTCAATGCTACAAGTACAAGTGGAATGACTACAAAAGTAGCAAAATTTTCGAGCCTTTCAAGCTAGAAAGCAATGTTGAAACGTTTTTATTATTTTTTAAAGAGAGAAATTAAGAAAAACATTTGTAATGATGTTAAATTAAATCAAGAATTCTGGTTAGGCTCTGGGGGGCTGTAGCCCGATAACCCCCCCGGATTCGCCACTGGTTTAGAAAATTACAAAATTTTGATAACGATTCAGCAGTCATGGATAAAAATATTTTCTTCAAAACAAATTTTAATGAAGTAACAAGTACATTTAATAAAAACAGATTTTAAAACACATTTGTTTGCTTACTAAAATGTAAATATTTTATTTTAAATTTATTTTAATTTTCAGTTTTAATTTATAATTCATTATTATAAATATTATGAATATTGAAATTAATTCGTTCCCAAATTCACTACCAGGAGGCGCCACTCGTACCGAGTCCAAATTTAATTAATTAATTGATTAAATAATAATAAAGTTCTGAAAATATTATAATAGTGTATTATCATGGAGAATAAATAAGTGTACAAAATTTGAAAACTGTATCTCATCGGGAATTGAGGGAAAAACCGATTAGAAAATTCCATTCTTACAAGCATGAAACAAGTCGAGTTAATGAAACAAGTAATAATGCCGAGATTCGTTCAAAATGTATTTTAAGTGGTAATGAGACTCTTTTATAATTTTTCCAGTTACTCGAATCAAAGTTGCACATATCTTTATAAAATCTTTTGAGTGCTTCCCTGTTTGTTTTCTTCCTTTCATTCATATATTTGTAAGATGATACAGCCTGGCACTAGAAATTTTTTTTCTAAGAATATCACCCATTTTTATATTAAAATTAATTTTAAATGTGTGTTATATATTTCCTAAGAAATTTACAATTCTTAACTTCTCAACCCTTATTCAATATTTATTGATTTCCTAAAAAAATAAAGTAAGTTCGTAAGTCAATTATTTATAGATCTATAAAGTGTGATGAGTATGATCAGAAAGTATGTATGAAAGGAAGTAAAGCATGATCAGAATTATTTACAGATCTATAAAGTATGATCAGAATTATTTACAGATCTATAAACTATGGTCAGATTTATTTACAGATCTATAAAGTATGATCAGCTAAAGCCAAATATTTATTTATTAAATATCCAAAATGAACTCTGAAGTAATTTCAAATCCAAAAAATACGAAGAAAAATAAAATCATGCTTAATTTTTATTAAGCACCAATTTCTTTTGAACTTAAAATATTTATGGATTAATTTATAAGTAAATGGGACAACAACTACAAAAAAAAGATTATTTATGAATGGATATGACCGCAGAATAATTTAGCAGCCATAGTTAGGCAATCAAAGGTATATCACTGTAGACATCGAATTTTCCTGAACACAAAATATTTCCCAAACTGAGAAGAAGACCACTTTTCCTGAGAAACACCGCCTTCTTCTTGGGAGCTAAAAAATTCAAGGAGGACAAGAAATCCGTATAAGTTTTACGTTGCAAAGATGGGAGATTCGATTGACATATCACATGCGGTTTCTTCCATTCCTCAATATTTGATGCCCATCTCCCTGGGAGTTATCCATCCAATTCCTGGATTATTTACGAGTTTACTTATACACTCCACAGTCCATTTCTGGTTTCTCTTCTAATCTGGAGGGTCCGTGCTTCTTACCCGCAAGATAGGTTTAACAATAAATATGATATAAATATGACAGACTGTTGCTTCTGGAACAGTATCGCGGTTTACTTTGTTTATTCTGTGTGAAAAAAGTGTAAAAATAAATTAGAAATATATAAACTGAAGAATTCTATTATAATATCAGCTATGCAATTAGTTTTATTCGGCATTTGGTATATTAAATTGATTATTTCGTAAGAAATATATTTGTTAATATGTGAAATAAAAATTGATTTTAATCTATACTATTTTCTTTCTGATGAAAATTTTACATTATCCTATACATTATTTGGCATGAGCCCGAGACCGCGGTGGCCTAGTGGTAAGGTTTCAGCCTCGTACCCGGAGCTTCCAGGCTCGAAACCCGATTCCAATGAAGATCAGTCGTGTATTGGGCCTGTTGCACGTTAAATCATACGTAGGGGGGTCAAACGTCCTCCCGCTGATATGGTGCGAAAGTTTGGAAAGGGGGTACCAGCTCAGGTGTCGTCCACGTAAAAAATTACGAGGTCCGTCTCAAAATAGCCCTCGTATTGCTTCAAAACGGGACGTTAATATAACTAAAAGCTGTCAATATCTCTTTTTTCTCACTTTACAGTGCCTACAGCGATGAATAAGGTATCAATGGATAGGATTTTTTACCAACTTCTGTCATAGGATACTCAGTTAAGTCAAAAGAAATATTAGAATATCATAGTCATTTTGGAATAATGAATCCCCAGCTCCCTCACAAACGTATTAAAGATTTGGATTATACTTGACTAATGCAGTATTTACTCCTGGATAACTCCTTGAAGCCTTTTAAAGAGCCAATCAATCCAATGATATTTTCAGTCAGTCAATAAAGCAATCCGATGAATCAATAAGTTCAATATAATAGTTCAAGATGATTGAATTCTGACATCAAACATTGTATACCAAGTGTAATGTAAATTGTAAATACTCTCACATCAATAAGCTGTCTTTGTTATTTTGGGTATACACTTCGTTGAGTATTTAATTTCAACAACTAATCGAAAGATTAAATCATTATTTGAGGGGGAGTAGTGAGGGTTGAATATGCGAAAGTTTCGCACGGGTTTACTCGTCAAAATTAGTCGCCATGCTTTTAAGAAAATAATAATTATTGCAATGCAAATACTGCTTTCTGTTTATAAGGAAAATAAAAAATGGTTACAAGAAATAATATAAGAAAAACTATGAAAAATTGCGAGCCAGAGAGTTTTTAAAAAAGGTTTTGTGATTAGAATCGGCAAGGCATGAAAATGTCTCTGATTTCACTAGTTACTGAAAAATTCTTGATCATAACAGTAACTTACCTTTCAAGACAGAAATTATGAGCTTATAAAGCTACTCAGTAAATCATCTTTTCTAGCTGTTTTAAATTATTTTTCTTATGTACAGATATGATTGTTAAATCATATTTCTGGAATAATACAGGAACGTTGACTCCAATTCGTAAAACAAATAATAAGCAGCGATCGATTTAAATTTCTTTCTCTTGATAAATCAAGGTTTAAAATTTATTGTTTTTATGAAAATGGCAGCACAACTTCCTAATTCTTAAAACTTTCTTTCAACTTAAACAATTAAAAAAAAAGTCTGAATATGCATGAATTTAGACTTTATGTTGAGAAGTTGTACAAACTAGCAACGTGTTTTTCTTTATTTATCCTTTATTACAAGTAGTCGAAAATATTTTTAATCCTCTTAGCTTTTCAACCGTATTTTTCAGTTTTTCATGTTGAATTCAAAAGCAGATCATTCATGTTTATGTATATGGAAATCAAAATCCTTCAAAGAAAGCAAAAAAACTGAGAAAAATACTCTGAGAGAATCAAATTAAACAAACAAGGAATCCATTCTAGTTCACTTTGTCAAGGGCTAAGGACTAAATTCGAAATGGATTCAAAATATTTGGGAAATTTTTCTGTAAGAAGCTTGCATTACGCCAAAAAGAGCTTCTCTCTGCCCGAAATTTCCCAACAAAAGACAAAGGAAATCAGTACCATCTAATAAGCATTATTTTAAAAGACAAAGGAAAACCAATCACAAACATAAAAACGCTAATAAGAATGAAATAAAAATATTAGCCATCGGGTTGAATAACAACCTTCGTAAAAATAAAATAAAATAAATCGATATGCCAAATTTCATCTATATAAGTCGTTGTGTTTTTTATATACCGTGTTCACATGTACACGGACGGACAGCCAGATAAACTTCCGGTGGAAGGATTTCATGCAAAATCCGGTAAAAATCTTAAATCTCGGTATAAAAATCGTGTACCAAATTGTATCAGTCTAGCTTGTTGCGTTTTTGAATTATTGTGTTTACAGACAGATAGACAAGCACAATTCTGAAAATGTTTTTTTTTCAGTCGTTTTTCAGAGAGATTCACCAAAATCTCGAAGTCCAATTTTTTAGCGAATACAATAACTCCTCTTCGTATACAAGAAAGTAAAAAGTTAATTTGAATTAAAAAGAATTTCTCCAACATTTTTTTCATTCAACAATAAATAATGATTCATTTGCCTGTTTTTCGACCTGGAAAAAAGTGTTTCAACTAAATTTAGGGTTAAGAAAAATTTTTAAGCAAAAACAGAGTGTAAAAAAGTGTAAGAAATTTTGATTTACTGTAGATAGTATACAAATTTGCATGGCTGCAACTGAAACACTAATCAGCAAGACCTTTCAACAGACCATGTTTTGCACATTATTCAAACGACAAACACATTCAATAAAGTACTGGAAGGTAAAATTAAGGGGAGGAATAAAGATACAACACGGGCAGGCTACATTTTTTCTTTATCTCTATCACTAACTTGACTCAAGCTCTCCGAAAATAATAATAAAATAGGAGCGAAAGATAAGAGGCAGGAAAAGAACGAAGGAAAATAAAAAAAAGGAAAAGTCGAGCCGTCAAGAGAATTTATGTTATCGTCTTCCTTTCGTAAATTAGTGCGGTCATCCTGACTTTAAAATGGACCCATCTTTCTGCGCGGAATTTGACAGCGAGAAACAGTCGCCAGATCGAGATAAAAGCTCCCGATGACAGACTCAAATCCCTTCTGCGGCCGATTCCCAAAGCTCGCGTCTCGGGGTTGCCAGGACCAGCCTCGCAGCTTGGCTGATATTTTTCGTCGCCAACATAGATTTCGTTGAGGGGAATATCCCAAACTTGAAATGCTCTATGCTCAACTGATGTATTCAAAGTTCATACGACTTAAATTATTTTTTTTAAAAGTCCTCATAATTTTTCATCATAATAAATTCTGCATCATAGTTTTGATAAATTAATTTTTAAAGTGAATTTTTCACCTCGCATTCAAATCTCAACACATATCTTGTATCACGAGATATCTCATCTGCCAAAAATGTCAGCTGAGTACCAACGAAGATTTATTGTTATAAATTTCTCAATAAAATTCAGCATCACTTTTTGAGTTTCTGAAATAAAATCCAATATAACAAATTGGAAATTCAAATCAAATTTCACGAATTGGAAAAAGAGTTATTGTTATTATTTGCTTAATAAAATTCAAGAGCATTTGATAAATTTCTGAATAAAGTCTATTATTCTGAATAGAAAACATAGTTCAAATCCAATGACACAAATTGGAAAAATAATTCTTCAACTCGCATGCTTACTATCACGAGACATTTCTTTAGCCATGAATATTCACTTAACACTAATGAAAGGTTATTATTATAAGATTTATATTTATATTCGAACTCCGTGTAGGATGTTCTTACATTAATCGCTGGATAAATAATTGTTTCAAAAATGTGGAACACATTTTAGAAAATTAAGTCCATGAAGGAAATGTTTTTACTTAAATCGAACTATTGGATTTTATTCAACATTTTTTAAATGATATTGAATTTCATTGGGCAGATTAAAGTTTTTTTTATGTAACAGTTAACGAGATGAAAAGCGTTTTATGCACTTTAGCATAAATGTCATGTTTTTTGGACAGTGTAGCAACATTTTTTCCCCTCCGTAAACAGAAATCAAAACAAATTTTCACTATTGCTATGCATGACAATACAATTAATTGAACTATACTATTATTGGATATAAATCGTTTCCACATAGCTTAAAAAAATATTTCATCGAATTTTATCCAGTAATTAACATATGGATTCTTTGCAACTTTTCATTTTACGCAAGTAATATAATAACATATAGTAGCGCAGGTTACAGTTAACAGGGTCTCCATTTTGTTAAATTGGTAGTAACTTCTTTAATTTTCTTAATAAAAGAAAAATTCTTTCTATTTTTAAGTAATTTATGAATTTGAATTCTAGACTCAATGAAAAAAGGCTATCTGTTACACTAACCAAGTATTCGATCTTAATGGAAATTTTTCGGATACAAGCGTCAGTTTTGCCAACTATTTCTCAGCCATTTAAATTTTGTCATTTAACTACTTTATAACAAGTGAAACGACAGACTGGAAATAATTTCAAAAATTGGATACCTGCGTTCAAGCAATTCGATCAACGACTATAAAATTTCAAAACTAAAAAGTTTCTGCTTGTTAAACAGTTATTTAAAACTAAATGTTCAATTATTCTGAAATAATTTCTTTCCTTCATTTTTATAGGATGTTCAAATATAAGGTAATCCGAAATTAATTTTCAGAAAAGAAAGAAGGATTTTTATTCCAGGCATATTCAGAAATGTAATTATACTTTTGAAAAAATCAGATAGATCGCTAAAATAACGTATTAAGAATTGAGCATAAAGGTAATCAAATAAGTTAAATTAGTAAATAACGCAAATTTAAAAATAAATTTAAACATACACTACAAAATTTAAACAATGTTTAGTAGCGCGCAATATGCCGCTACATAAAACAAACAAAGGAAATCAATGATAATTCTGAGAAAGAATATTAAGAATTGAAAAGAAGAATATTAAAAATTGAAAAGAAGAATAGTAA
>BGPR01004282.1:28125-45214 GCA_013235015.1 Araneus ventricosus | reverse complement strand
ATATTAAAAATTGAAAAGAAGAATAGTAAGAATTGAAAAGAAGAATAGTAAGAATTGAAAAGAAGAATAGTAAGAATTGAAAAGAAGAATATTAAGAATTGAAAAGAAGAATAGTAAGAATTGAAAAGAAGAATATTAAGAATTGAAAAGAAGAATATTAAAAATTGAAAAAAAGAATTGTAAGAATTGAAAAGAATATTAAGAATTGAAATTTACCGATATATAGTTATACAACTCAATCTTTTAAAATCCAATAATTTTTTCCAACGGTTATTTTCAGCATTCCATTTGTCAAAGTTCTTAATTTATAAGAGAAGTATAATTCAGCCTAAGAATTAAGAAAAAAAAACCCTTAAATAAATAAGTTTTCTTTAATACAATTATTAGCATGTAAAAAAAATGTGCCTGTGAGAATTTTAATCAGTTTTATTTATTTTATTTTTTAATTTTTTGTTTTGAAATCCTTGTGCTAGAGTATCGTTGAAATTTGGAGAGTGTGGTGCCAGCTTGGGTGTAATTCTCATTATGATAATCACGAAATCTGTTTGGAATAGTTCTCTTGTATTATTAATGCTCGACATTAATCAAACAAATCGGAAAAAACGATATTTTTGCTTTAAAAAACAAGATTAAAAATAAAATAATAATAACTTTAACTAAAAAAATAAAAATCAATATTATTAAAACTTGGAAATCGAAATGGCCCCTTTCAATTCTTTTAATTCAAAAAAATGACTGAATATCAAAAATCTTCTAAAAGCATTCAAAAATATCCTCTAGCAAATATCAGAAAACAATCAAAAGTTTTTTACCATCACAGTCACCAAAACTTGGATAGTTCGCCAAATCTGTGTCAGAGGAAGACGTGCTATTCATCACTTTTACAGCAACCGTTCGTCACGCTACTAGGAAACGGCTCCGTCAGAAGACGTATGGCCACAGATCGCCGACAGATGTCGCCACCACGGGTGGCAGTCTGCTGCTGCCACTCTGGAAGATAGAAAAAGTGAGAGGAAGAAATATTCTACGAGCCTCCAGGGGCAATTTGAATTTTTACTCTTGAGCAGCTGACTCCAGGATATCACAGCGGAAGTCGGTTTTCCACATGTGTAACGGTTGCGCTGATTACGACTTGTGCTGAGTGAAAAGTCGGTGTTTTTACTCCCCTGTGAGATTGATTTATTTGCTTTCTGGCCTTGAAATCGACCTTTTTTTTTTCCTTCGCATTCTTCCCTTTCTTTCTTTTAGGAGATTCAAAAAGCATTTTCTCGTGCATAAACATAGGTTCTGAAAAATTATGTTAAAACTCATCTGTCTCGCTGTCAAAATACGTAGTAGGTATAAATTGTTTATTCGTATTGCGGGCACTGCCTCACTTAGAAAAAATTGCATATAGACCAGCGCTAATTATGTTCATTAAATTAAAGTCAATGAGATCCAAATATTGGAAAATAACATTTTTATAAATATTTTTCAATAAATTGATTTTACTCTCCTGAAAAATTTATTTACTTACTTTCTGGTCCTGAAATGCGTATTTCCTTCTTTTCTAACAGGGGATCTTAAACTTTCCCATCCGTGACCTTCATTTAAACAGAAAAACATTTCGTGGCCCCATTTTCATTCAAAAAGTGTTGTCGTGAATCCAAAATCGAAAATAATAATAAAAAATGTCTATTAATTAATATTAAAAGTAAGAAGTCCAAGTTAAAAGAACTAA
The DNA here is from genome assembly GCA_013235015.1 of Araneus ventricosus. NCBI lineage: Eukaryota > Metazoa > Arthropoda > Arachnida > Araneae > Araneidae > Araneus > Araneus ventricosus. Next base: position 43,494 of record BGPR01004282.1, on the reverse strand, counting down.
TCGGAGAATTTTATTGAAATGTTCAAATCAGGTCGATTTTCTGAAAAACTCTTGATTGGAAACATTAAAGCATCTACAGACACAACAACGGCGGCAAATTTTCGCGACCCCCAAATTGTTCTACACGATCCTATTTGGGGTCGGGACTCTTAGATTTAGGATGTCTTAGAAGGCCTGTTTTAAAATAAAATCTTCCCCAGCTAGAGTCCCGAGCCAAATCCATGAGTTCCGGGATCATAGAGACAAGAAAATCGGATTTTTTAGTATTCAAAAATTAATTGAATAGGCCATCTGGCTGGAAAATGTTTTATTAAAATTTTCCAATTAAATGAACCAAATTTCTCTTCGTTTACCATCGAATATTGAGTCACTGGCCTATTTCATTTCCCTGTCTATTTGCACACTTGGAGCTGCGAACGAATTTCTCATGAAAAGGTGATATCATAAAATATATTTTTCAGTCGAAAAGTGCCCTTAATATTTTATGGAAGAGCAGCGTAATAAGAAAATCAGCATCAAAATTATTAAATTATTTTAATTTCTTTTGGAATGACTTTGAGGTTTTATTAAAGATTTCGTATATCGCTGAGAAATTGTTTTCTCTAAGTGCAAAGCAAAAATTAAATGCTTCTATTATGTCCAGAATGGGTTTTCAGTCAAAATAATTCTTAACTGAACATGTCAGCTGCAAAAGTCTCAAATTGGCAAACTCTCTCTCACACTCTCTCTACTATTTTATAGAAATACAAACTTATGTAATATTTTGCATGGCTGACAATAAACTTCCATGTTTCAGAAATATTAATTGTCTTTTTAAATTAAAGTACTCGCGTAGTTCAGATGTTCTCATGGTGTTTTATAAGGTGTGCAAGTATGTGAGAAAGCACATTTAATCGTAAATAATGAATAGAATTACTCCTGAAAACATACTTGAATAAAGAACCTGAATTTCTTCCGCCCGTTTTTAGCATGTACAGTTCGTAAACTTTAAATAACTGTTACATAAATAATTAATAAAATTAATTAAAAAAATTAATTACTAAAATTAATTAATACATAAATTACCACCTCGACCGCAAGGCCTGTTCTGATAGATTTCTAAAAAACAGTTAGTTAAGACGAAGAGGTAGCATTCAGTTCCCTCTCACACACACTCACAGGACTTTATCCCAGCGGTCTTTATCAAGGGAGGGGACTTTCGGGTAGTTACTTCATTGCATTTTTTTGTTAAATTATCGAAAGTATTGCTTCTTCCTTTATGATTCTTATTGCCAGGTGAGTAAAGTTTGTAAAGTGGAAATGTTTTGGTTTACATGAGCCGTGAGGTTTGACATTCGTTACGACAATTTAAAAGAAATTATGACCTCAGTCGTTGATGAAAAACTCGTGAGTGCGACAGTCGTTAGCCTCTGCAAAATGCATAACCCCGCCCCCCCCCCCGACGTAGAAGGACCTTTTGATGATTTGGCTGTCAAGAAGGCAGCTCGGAGGGTAAGACAGGAATGCCTTACCCCCTGAGCTGAATTTTTTTCCTTTCCCTTTTCATGTTTCGAATCTGTCGGCAACTTCATTTTAGATTATACCTGATGACATTACAAAAATAAATATATCCTTAAAAGTATGCTGAACCTCATGATCTTTTACTTCACTTCTTCCGGACTTTAACAGGTTTTCTGCTTCGTTTCAGTTAACAAAGAACTTGTTTATACGAAATCTGTTCACAATGAAGAGAAATCGAGATAGGATGGATTCAAGTTATAAATGTTTACAGCCAAAATCAATTTTTCTTTTATTCTATATTTTTCTTATGTATATTTCTATGATTATGTTTGTAAAGTTGGTTGTTTTTTTTAAATTCACTCACATCTTTTCTGCTTTAGATGTAAAATTAGTTTCTTCTCATTTGACTACATCTTTTTTGTTTTAGAAAAAATATGACTATTTCAAATTTAGCTCAGGAGGAAAAAATGGAGTTATAGACGTTCATGAACATACTAATTTTGCTATATTTTTATATACGTTAGTGAAAATCGCGATTATTCTTTCTTTAATTTTCTCGGATACCACATAAGAGAATGACCTATAAACAGGGTTGCGGTGATTTAAATCAGTTGATTAAAATCACTGATTTAAATCGCGATTTAAATCAACTGATTTTTAAAAAAAAAATCACTGATTTAAATCACTTTATTTTAAATATCAAGTTAAACTGCTTTAATGAAATAAAATTGTTCATGTATAAGTATTTTCAAATGCATATTTAAAGAAAGAATATATAAGACATAAAAAAATATTTTATTAAATTGATGTAACTAGAGTACTTTCCATATCTTTATTTTTGAGAACACAAGCAAATTAGATTTTAACCCTTTGTGGTGCAAGGCAATAATTTTTTGAAAATACGATGAGAAAACATCATGAATGGGTTTAGTTTATTGTCTAGACATAGAATCTACAAAAAAAGTTTTTTAAAAAACTTACTTCATTCCGAGGGGGGGGGGGGGCGTCCCCGTTTCGGGTCACCCCCTCATGAGAACCCCCTTAGACACAGCCACCTTGATACACTCAAAAATTATTGTTGAATCTTACAGAAAATTATAAATTAAAACTTGAAGAATATTGGAGCAAAATTTTCGAGTTACTTTGCTAAAATTGTTAAACGTCCAGAACTGAAAAGTTTCTTATCTCCGAGTCAAGGAATTTTCCCAAACTTTTTCTCTAATAATTCCTATTCCGAAACAAAATTTCATAAGGCTTCTATATACATTCTAAAAGGAGTACTATTAGCCCATCCTAAACCTATTATTTTCCATTTATAGTTGAATTTAACGGTTGAGAAGCGAGTGAAATTAGGTGTGCCATTAACTGCACACTTTGCCGCAAAGGGTTAAAAAAATCTCTAATGAAGCAACACAATAAAATGCAAAGTATGAGATGCTCCTTTTTTTTTATAAAATAAAATAAATAATGTGAAAGGATCATGTTCACAAAGAAAGAACATCGTAAAATGCAGTGAGTTTCATTTTAATACTGAAGAAAACTAAATAGTGTTGGGGACAACAAAGTTTTTATATTGCAATAATGTTCAAATGTAAGATAATTAAGTAATGTATATGAATGTTCCAAAAGAAATACAAACATCTACATAGTGCAATTTAAACTATTATCTATACTTATAAAAGGCAATTTTTGTGAGTGTGTGCGCAATGTCCAGACGAATCTATCACACTTACAGTCATGAAATTTGGCACACAGGTAGTCCTGATGGTGTCTCAATGCACCTCGACGCCTGAATTTTATTTAATGTTTTGGGTGAAACAAATTGGGATTAGAGAAAGCTTCAAAACTTGCGTTTGTAATGAAACAAATGAACAGCTGAGTGTAAAATTCTCCAATATTCTAACATTCAATAATATATCTATAGTCAAGAAATGACAATTTTTATTACATTTTTCCTTAATAAAATTGTCTTATATTTCAAAAGTATATTATTTTTATATTTTAGTTCACAAATATTTTTTAAAATTGTTGTTAAATTTTTGAATTAAAATTTTTTTTAATTTGTTTTTTTTAAAGAAAGTACAGCTTAATGACTGGTATGTTGTTATATATATATATATAATTCTATGACTGTAGGGCTCATTGTCTAATATAAAAATGTTAAATATATATATGTAGTTTTAAAAAAATCATTAAAATAAAAAAATCTTGATTTAAATCAAAAAAATCCGATTTAAATCAAATAAATCGATTTTTTTGAAAAAAATCAAAAAAATCGACAACCCTGCCTATAAAGTATGCTTTAAAAAATGTCTGCTTCTGTATATTATGTAACCAAAGCTATTCGTTGGCGCCGATAAAAATCCTTCAAAAGTATCCTAAATAGCTTTTCCTATTGACAGTTAGTTCTTGTGGATTTTGCTTTCGTGACTTTGACGTTAAGGATAACTTTGGATCGTGTTAACAGAAGAAAATGCTCTTACACCATCTTAAAATTTAAAAAATCCCCTATCTGGTGATGCCAGTGTGTACACTGGCATCACCAGATAGGAGATTTTTATTATTTATAAATAACGTGCTAGGTCTCCCTTATTTCCATAATCTGTTTATTTAATTTTTAATTCTAGCCACAATAAATTTCACATAAGTGAGTGAATTTAATATTTTTCAATGGACAGTGTAGAAATGTTCTATAAATAAATGCAATAACAAAAATTTGTACAAAAACTTGTTGTTAATATAAGTAGCAAAGAAGACAAAAGGTTTTAGAAGGCTTTGAAATGCATAAAGTTAGTTAGTTATATTAACGTCCCGTTTTGAAGCAACACGAGGGCTATTTTGGGACGGACCTCGTAATTTTGAACCACGGTCAGATGACGAGGACGACACCTGAGCTGGCACCCCCCTCTCCAAACTTCTACGCCACACCAACGGGAGGCCGTTTGGCCACTACGTATGATTTAACGTGCAACAGGCCCCATACACGGCGGATCTTCAGTGGAATCGGGTCTCGAACCTGGAACCCTCCGGCCCCAAAGCCGAGACCTTACCACTAGGCCACCGCGGCCTCTGAAATGCATAAAGAATCGATAGCCAGAATTAAGGAATACAAATTTGAAGGCGCATTATTTCTAGATAAATTTCTTTGGGGAAAAATATTTTCAGAATCGTAATTCTGTTTTCGTACTGTCCATTTTAATTTTTAAAGATTTGGTTGACTGTCTTATACTGTTGAGATAATGGATATTTGGTTACTTTAGTAGTATGTTAAAATTGTGCAACATGCTGCGAATTTAAATTTGGAGTGGTCATTCTTTTAGATAGGCTTGTAATGGATTTCTCATGTGTGGTTTTATATCCAAATTCAAAATAGATCCAGTTTGTCTTTTATGGTTTTATTTACACACACAACACCACTACGACACATATATATACAAGTAAAAATCACATGGCTTATAGCCGGATCAAAATCTACACCCGCTCGGGGGTAGGGTCAGAAAAAATCTGAGGATGAATCCCTCCGGGGGTGGGGATGACAGTTCTACTTTTCCCTTTCTGGGGATTACTGTAGTCAAGTTGCCACAAGGCTATCCCAAAACGAGATTCTTGTATTTCATAAATCTCGCAACCAGATGAAATGGCAACATAGTGTTGGCATGCAGCTGTATTCGCCTGTCAACATACCAAAGAAACAAACGTGTTTTATTCACTAGTTCGCTCTCAGCAGCACTGTAAATAACGTATGTTGATTTTTGCTCTTCGGGTTTTTCGAGTTGTCAGTATAAATTAAAATCTACCCTGATATCCAGATCTCACACCATGTGATTTCTGATTTTTCCAGAAGTTAAAGAAAGAATTACGTGACTGACAATTTTCAATGGATGCTATCGTCCACGTTGCTCTGCGGTCTTTCTTTAAAACCATACCAAAAGAAGAATTTGGGAAAGTCTTGCTTATCGAAAAACAAAAATGGATGGGGTTATATATAAAAAGTCCTGGCTGGTAATTCGAGAGCGTGCAGAAATTTAATGAAAATGACAGCGATAGCGAATATTTGTTATTAATTTTCTCTTAAAATATCTGTATGGTTAAATTCCTGCATTTTTCAAAACTCCTTATTTATCTCTTTCTTTACTTGAACTACTTCGCTCTGTCGTTAGCTAATGAGTTGAAGTACGCGTCAACATCGTTGACCTGTGCCACTGACCGTTGTCTTAAGACAGCCGGACAATATAAATACCGTAATTCGTTTTTGTGATCACCAAAACATTGCAAGTGAAGAAAACGTGAATTATTTTTTTTTCCACACTGACAATCAAATTAAATGAGGCTATACAGAAATTTATTGCATTTTTATATTGAACATCTATACATTCTTTCCTAAACTAAGAAATCACATTCCAGTCCTTTTCCGAAGTAGATTTTTTTAATCACCTAAAAAAAGTACTTGACAGCTTGAAACCAGTTTCTTCTCTCCTTTTAATTAATTATCCGAGTTAGGTAATTAATTATCTGAAATACTTTTTCAGATAATTAATTACCTTGTAGATTCCTAGAATAAATAAAGTTTTTAATGGACGTCAACTAGACATTGAGGGGCAATTTTTAAGCAACAGATATTTCTTGAGGCCAGTACGAAACTGATAAAATGTTGAGTCTTTTAAATTCTCATGCACGATTCAAAACAAATTGTGTAATTGAAGTCAGTAAAAATTAATTAAATTTTTATTACGGTAAATTCTGATGTTTTGGTTTACATATTCGTTGTGTCTATTGAGTTCTAAGAAAAAGCTTGTCATATTAACTAAGCGAACTAGTAACTAATTGACTAACTAAACGTTTTAACGGTTCGTGTTTCTCTGCTTTCTGATCAGACGACACATTCATGATTTTGGAATATTTTTATTATTATTATTATTACTACTTAGCGAAGAGTCCATACATCACATGAAGATTTAGATGACTTGCATGTATTTTTTGTATCTAACAACAATGTCTATGAATGGCTAAGTTTTTGTCTACAAGTTTAAAAATCTGATGATTTGAGGCATGAGTCTGAGTAGTCAGAACTTTTCAAGGCTTTAAATTAGAATAGGTATCTGGTTGCGTAAATATAATTATGGTCAATGACAACTCAAGTTAAAAGCTCGTAGAAAGCTAGAAGTCCACAATGCCTAGTGGCAAAGTCTCCACATCGGGGGTGGAGGGTTCCAAGTTCGAAACCTGATTCCACTGAAGATCCGCCGTATATGGGATCTTCTGCAAGTTCAATCATACGTAGTAACCAAGCGTCCGCCCGCTGGTGTAGTGCGGAAGTTTGGAGAGGAGGGGAGGTGCCAGTTCAGGTGTCGTCCTCGTCATCTGGGCACGGTTCAAAATTACGAGGTCCGTCCCAAAATAGCCCTAGTGTTTGTTCAAAACCGGAGTTAATCTAGCTAAAATAAACTTAGAAAGCTGAAAACAGCCTCATTGCCAGCGAATTAGCTAAGACGTGTTTTACGCGTCATAGAGCTACTCTCTATTTTCGGTTCTGCAAACAAAGATAGATATTTTCGTGCATAGATGCTGTAGCGGCATCTTTTTGTAGCATAGATTATTTTTTGTAGATAGAGGATAAATTGAAAATGTTTACTAAGCCATCATTAGAATAATTTGAGATTTCATATAATCATTGCATGAAAGGCAAATAATATAATTTTGCATGTATAGCTGGATGCAATCGAAACAGAAACGAAAGCAACCTTCTATAACAACAATCCCAACTTGAGCTATTCTTAACACTTCACCGAAATTAATTAGCAATAAAATAAGCACCATTGCGATTTATCATCATGCCTGCGTTCTATCTCCGAAATCCATGCTTAAGGTTCTGTGAGACATATTTACCATTAAAATAAACTTTTCAGCCTACTCTCGACTCATTTGATAAGAATACTCTCTACTCCACTCTTTCTTTTTCCTCACTGAATAACTAAGCATAGCTGCTCAACCAAATATCTACAGAGGAATAGCTGCAACATCAATTCAACCAAATCTTCTACAGAGGACTTCGCAATCTGTGAGGTTAATTTTCGGTCAATACCGATAACTTAAAACTAGTTGATTTCATTTGATCGGCTTGGTTCACTGGATTTAATGGATCAAGGGCAAGCCTGCCCATGCTATGCTGGATATATTCTTAAACCTGGCACATTCCAGATCATCATACACGATTTAATGAACCCCAACAAGAGAGTAAGGAACAATCTTTAAGCAACAGTTATTTCTTCTTGTCACTGCAAATTAGATGTTCGACGATATCAATTTGAATGCACGATTCTGTACTTCAGCAGAAAATTATTTATTCATTAAATCTTTCGATGCAATTCTTTTCTAATGCTGAAGTTAAGCATGCTATCAAGGTTTTGCCATTTTAATTTTATCAATGGGTTTTTCAGTAAAATAAAAAAATATATATAGTAGATTTTCTTTTTCTGCTGTTTCATCTATTTTTGGTCAGAAATCAGTATCCTAAAAGATGGGATATTTCTGAATATAGAAGTTTTCAAGATATTAACCAAATGACAAGACAGTGAAATCATGCAAACATTGTGCTAAAGACAGAAAAACCACCAAAGCGAAACAAAAACATCTTTTCAGGCAACAGCTGGATTCAATCCGAACAACATTCTGTGACAGCAATCCATCAATCAAAACCGACACCGGACTTCACTAAACACTTCACCGAACTTCACCAACAACAAGGAAGGCACCATGGCAGCCTCATCGCCATGTCTTCGGGTCCCTTCTCCGAAATCCTCGCACAAGTTCCGACACACACAGCAATAAAGTGAACTTTTCAGCATGTTCTCGGCTCATTTGACAAGAACGCTCCCTTTCTTTTCACCCTGCCTAACTAGACACATATCTGCTCTTCATCAACCTACAACCAACCTCGATCCAACAGAAGGTTGGCATTCTGGGAGGTCGATTTTCGGTCAATACCGCGAACACTGAGCGATTATGTATCGAGGATCCCTTTCAACAGGATCAAGGCCTCTTGGAGAGGCATAGTGGGTCTTTTCATCGCTCCCCATCAGTCCGTCTGTCAATCAGAACATAAAGCAGCTAATAATGATTTCCTCCGAAATTCGAGCCACTTCAAAGGGTACCGCTCTGTTCCAGGAGAACAAGGAGTTCCCTGTCGTGGGATGGAGGGAAACGAGATCTTTCCTTCGTCGCTTCCATGCGAGGAGGCAAAATTATGACGTCCTCCCCCCCTCCTGTCATAATTGCGGCTATGTCAACGCGTGTGTTAATTGTTAGCCACATCCGCCACACAAGCGGGCATCTCTTTATTTAAACGAGGATCGGAACTGGCTTGGATGGTTGTGGAGAAATGCTTTTACCTACGACGTTAAACTTGCTGACTAACTGAAAATGCGAGCTTTAACTGGATAGAAAAATCCTTTTCTTTGAGTAGAAAATTCCTTTTCATTGAGTAGAAAATTCCTTTTCTTTGAGTAGAAAATTGCTTTTCTTTGAGTAGAAAATTCCTTTTCTTTGACTAGAAAATTGCCTTTCTTTGAGTAGAAAATTCCTTTTCTTTGAGTGGAAAAATCCTTTTCTTTGACTAGAAAAATCCTTTTCTTTGAGTAGAAAATTCCTTTTCTTTGAGTAGAAAATTCCTTTTCTTTGAGTAGAAAATTCTTTTTCTTTGAGTAAACGAGTTTCAAGATTTAACTGGATAGAAAAATCATTTTCTTCTTTTTCTACTCAAATTATTGTTATATTTTTAATTATCCTTTATTTATTTCTGGAACAGTGAAATTAAAAATTGTATAATTATTTGGTAAAAAAAAAGAAGAATTTATATATTTGCTTTTAAATCACGTACTTAATATTGTTTTCAATAGCTATTATATTTTAGTAAAACAAAATAATACAGAAAAGCTACTCAGAGAAGCTATTTGTTAACTATTAGATAAACATTTAAATCTTGATTGAATATCGAAACTTCGTATATTTAAAGTTTTTTCTAGAGTTAATTCTATTTTAGTGTTAAAATCTATACAGAAGAAGCAGATATAGGTAGAAATGACGCATATAAATACTTCTTATGCATAAAAACTATATGCATTTATGTGAAGCGATACTAAATTCATAGAAATGTGCTAATTCCAGATGACTTATTTCGATATAAAGGATTTTATCGAAGCAAATTTTCATATTTCTGATCAAGATTGGCTTGTGTATATGAGTATCAGTGATAAGCACTTCTGCTCTCATAGTTCTAAAAATTGGCTTCGCAGTCTATAAATCATCGCTGTAAAAAATTTACTGGTAATTTTTCTGTGATGATAAGAGGAAAACTTCGTCTGTATTTTAATAACATTTAATTCTTTGTTTTAAAGCACAGGGCATATGCAGAATAATGCAGAAGATGGGAAATGTTTTTTTTTTTTTTTCATTTGTCAGATTTGTTTGTCGTGAAGTTAGAAATTATAGGAATCATGGTTTACAATCTCTATCACCAGATGGCGCTACTGTTTGTGAAGCCATGTTTTGAGCAGGATAAGACATACCAGATGTAAAGTCACCGTGCATTGCTGCGCCTGTGCAACGGCTGCTTCACTCAACATGGGAGGAAAGTCGATCTTTCCCTCATGATTGGCCGCCCACATCTCCCGATCTGACACTTGAGACTTTTGGCTGGAGGATTATTTAAAGTCAAAAGTATACCACAATCAACCAGCTTTATAGTTATCAATGTGACAACTCACAACGAGTGAAAAAAGTTTAAGATAATATCCTGATTTCGAACGTTCAAATAAAATCGTACAGTATGTTTAAATGAAAATCCTTACTGCGTAAATTTGAACTTCTTCATTTAATTTCCGTGTAATTCTGAGTTTATGTGAAAAGCAAATAATTATTGTGAAATCTCGTCCGATTTAATTCAGAAACATCCTTTTTAATTCATAAATAATGTAACGTTTTTTTGAAGTGCATCTGTTAAAAAATTCAAAACAAAAACATTTTGTTAATGAAATTTAAAACAGTTCTTTGTATTTGAAGGTTTATTTCATTGAGAAATTCACAAAATATTGGCAGAGATGAAAGAGGAAACTGTATTCACTTTGCATAACTGACTCATTTATACTTATTACTGGTTTAAAAAATGTTTTAAAATATTTTTCAGTTACGGCTTTCTATTTTATTCTTTCGTAAAATTAATTACCATTATTTTATGTTTTCAAATCTTTTATAATACCGATTATTTCTCATTTTAGAATAGCTACAGTAGAGTGCCTATTGCATACATAACATATCAATCAAAGCATCAAATGTGAATGTGCTATGAATATTTTATCTTTCTAGGGATGGGATAAATCAACAGGTTGTACCAAAACTGTCTTATGGGTGTACGTGAATGCAATCCAATAAGCAGGATTAAAAAAATGAAGCTCCTTATTTTACAAATATTCGAGGAAAAGAAACGTAGCACAAGTATTAAAATAGCACTTGTAAAAATTCGCAGCAGAGATTGCCAATAAATCTCAACACAGCTCTCAAAGGTTTCTTATCAGCTCACCAGCTTGCTTCCTGATCAAAATCCAATTAATTCTTCTTGGCTTGAGAGCTTGCTTTTATACTTTTTCAACAGGAAGTGACTTCATTACGTAGGAAGTGACGTAATCTCCAGAAAGTTCATGAATCCGGTAGAAATAGGTTGAAAACTCTAGGTCCTTCTAGAAAATTCCTTTTGTCGCCAAAGCCGCCAGCTTTGCCGCCAAGTTGCCAAAATGGTCGCCAAATTTGTCGCCAAGATTAGCATCTCAGGGAAACAACTTTGTAACAATAATACCGATTATTTCTCATCTTAGAATAGCTACAGTAGAGTGCCAATTACATACATAACATATCAGTGAAAGCATCAAATGTGAATGCGCTATGAATATTATATCTTTCTAGGGATGGGATAAATCTACAGGTTTTAACCGTAAACCAGTTTTTTGTTTCGGTTAACAGGTTTTTTTGGTTATTTTTTGTACCGGTTATAACCGGTTATTTTTTTTAATCTAATAACCGGGTGAGAAAACCGGATCTGAAAATAGGCTCGATTTTAGGTTCGATTGGACTAAAATTTACCAAGTTATGAAGCTTTGAATTTCATCATCTTAGGCCAATCAACGACAACCGCTTCCTCGAGGAGTCTGTTGGTTGGCGGATTACTGAAAGAGTCTTTATGAACAGATATTGGCCAATGAATTGATTTCCTGTGAAAACAATATTAATAAAAAATTGTCCAAAAAAGGCGTTTGTTTTTTTATTAAAAGAACCAAACACCGGTTATTTTGAGTGCTTGTAACCGTTTAACCGGTGGTGAAAAAAACCTAAATAACCGAAAATAAATTATATTCGCAATACCCGCCATTCCTATACCTTTCTGTCTCGTGCTATGAGGAGACATTTGCTTCAGTATCAACCATGATGATTTCTCAGTCTCAGTAAATAAACATAGTTTCGGGATAACCTTTTCCCTCTAAGCGTTTCACACGTATTTTTCCGTTTCTCATATTGAGTTTAAAAGCAGACAACTCATGTTCATATGAATAATATCTAAAACTGTAATGGATAAAATTTATGGAAAGATTCCAGAGACTTCATTAAACTCAAAAAAGATCCAATTATTCACTTTAAAAGCAGATTTTTAAGATGTGAAAGCTAGTACATCAAAATAGCAAACCGCTCAGAGGGTTAAGTGAATGAGAACCATTTATTAAGTGAATCTAAATGTAAACATGATAACATTATATTAAGCGGAATTATTAAAAGTACTACGTAGTTTTGGAAAATTGTATTCTCACGAATTTTAATTTTTTAATACAAAAAATTTACTGAATATCAATAATTTTCCCATCACTGATCATCAAATAATAATAATAATAATAAAAAGAATAAAAGAAATGAAAGAAATAAACTATGATAATGAACAAACATTTTGAAGAAATCTACATATTTCAGGATGGTCGCTCCTCCCAGTAGACGCACTAAGACAGACTCTAGTCACACTCAAATTGTTAGTGAAGAAATTATTATTTCACATTTCCCAGCTCAGTTCTTGCAATGATATTTTGTAAAATAATTCTCTAAATGCTATTTCGCCTTAAAAGTGTTTTCATTTTTAAAATTTTATTTTATCGTTTATTTGCAGAGGCTGGCTTGGGGATATTTATTGAGAAATCACCCGATTAACATAAAAGTAGTGGAAAGTGAAAAATAGTGTAATAAAATTCCACGAGAAAAAAGAACTATAAAAAACTTCGAGAAAAAAGGCTGTAAAATTCATTCTCTTTTCAAAAAACGGGTTTTTGTAGTGCGAAATAATCTGATACAAAAATTTTAGCCTACAACTTATCGCTGCATTGTGTATCATTTTATATTCTTGGCCTGAAATCCAAGAACTAGATTTAGAATAGAGTATTAACATTTTAAGTTGTGCTTGAAAGGGCATAGTCTGGCTGCGATTCATGAGTTCCTAGAATGCACTGGAACAGTGGAGAATCCAGGGGGGGGGGGCTATCGGGCTACAGCCCCCCCAGAGCCAAGCCAGAATTCTTGATTTTATTTAACATCATTACAACCTGTTTTTTCTTAATTTATCTCTTTTAAAAAATAATAAAATCGTTTCAACATTACTTTCCGGCTTGACTGGCTCGAAAATTTTCTTACTTTTGTAGTCATTCCACTTGTACTTGTAGCTTTGGCATGGTGGAAGACATTTTTTGGCTAGTTATTTCATTGTATTTTTTATTAAATTATCGAAAGTATTGTATTGTTTTTTATGATTCTTATTGTCAGGTGAGTAAAGTCTGTAAAGTTAAAGAGTTTTGGTTTACTTTAGTCTTGAGATTTTACCTTTATCACGACAATAAAAAAATTTTATGACCTCGGCCCCGGCCCCCCAGACACGAATCTTAGATTCGCCACTGCACTGGAATATTTTCAAAATCAATTTAATTTTTAATCCGGTTTGTAAAGCGCATGCTTTGACTTGGATCAGAGCGCTATGCTAAGTCCAATTCTTTGGATGCAGTTGGCTATATTGGGACTATTTGAAGTCTGTTATTTTTTAAAAATACTTCTCGTCATAACATTAGCAATTTGGGCAGAAGCAAATTTTCCTAAAAAATGAAATAATTCCTAAAGAATCATCCTCCTTCCTAAAATAGGAATAATTGCTTCTGTAACAAACATTTCCAGTATTACAAAATAGAACGTTTATTCTGCTCTTCTTATCAGGGTTTACACGGCGCCATTATTTCCACTCCAGTAAGATCACGCATGCGCAGAAAGAGAAAACAGAAAGTGGAGACGACGACATGTAGTTGCCTTGTCTGTACGGTATTGTGGAACTTGCGCACAGTCGCATTTTCGATAAGCCATTAAGTAGTGTTCTTTGCGCACAAGCGTTAGAAAGGTTGCAGTATTGTAAACTTTATCGATGTCTATATGATTTAGCTTGGCTTTGGCGCATTGAAAACCTTTGGCATACGGCAATCAATCAATGTCAGTAGGAGAATGACACTTCGTGCCCCTGATAACACAACGATGCTTCCGTGGGAAAATGCTAAGGACCTTAATAACTGTTATTTTCAAACATAAGACTAATACAGATATAATTTAAATTAAACAATAAATAATCCATATAAATTAATCGCTATGTTAAATAGATTGAAAATACATGAATAATGTAATTATCAATTTCCCTTGGGAAAGTGGTGATTATCTCATAGAAAAGAACCCCCACCCATCAATCACTCTCTTAAGTATGCATTCTCTATTGCCCCTCTAGTTGTTCGCCAACCTGCCAAAGGCAATTAGGATCCAGTAAATCTACAATGTGTGCGCAAATTCCACTAGTTAAGGATGTGCGGAAATGCGCCTGTGCGCATCGGACACAGAACCGTCTGTACAAGTACTTGCCACTGCCCGCTCTTTCTGCGCAAGCGTGATAATTTTTTTGCGTATGTATTATCTTAACGGCCTCGCCTAAACCCTACTTAAGGCAAGACGTTCATGACCGTTCCATACCACGCAAATTCGTCACGCCAAAACCGGTCGTTAATGTGTAAACTCGATCAGAATTGGAACGGAGTAGAGGGGAAGGTTGGATATCCAACCGGTGCATATATCCATCCCTCCATTTGTACTACCGGGTCATAAATCAACACCGGCTGAAGTAAGTATGTATGTGTGCATGGGGCGGGATTGGTGGTGAGGTTCGCGGGGTACGTGGTTCACCAAGAAAATCGGAGAAGTCGGAAGAGTGACTGGTAGTGGATGGCTTTACATTGCCTGGAGAGATCGTGAATGACCTGTCTAAAGCCCTAGCTGTTCTCAATTTATTTCAAGTCGTTTATTGCTTCTATCGTAAATGGTTCAACAAATCGCGTGTATGTATTGAGCCTCAACGTGTGGGCCGAAAAATGGAAGGGCTTATAGTACCACCACGCCGTTTGCGTGGAATGGAACGGGCGTGAATGACCAGTTTACAAAGTAGAGATTTTAGACTTAAAAAGATAGGTTCCGAGGCAGCGATATCAAAAGCACTGAGGCATTTTACACTGACTTAACTAGTGCAATTGAAAAACAAGTTCCTAATATTTCAGGGACTACGAAAAGTTAAAAAAAAAAAATGTAAATCCTTTCAATTCCAGCATTACTTTACGGTTAATTTAGAAGTAAAGATACATGTATTTTAGTGCATGACGTGTAGTCAAGTCAGTAGTAAAAATGCATGTATTTTAGTGCAGTCGTGTATTTTAGTGCATGACGGGCAGTCAAGTCAGTAGTAAAGATACATGTATTTTAGTGCATGACGTG
>BGPR01004281.1:27734-115485 GCA_013235015.1 Araneus ventricosus | reverse complement strand
TCACAGGAACTAGAACAAGAATTGCAGAACTTGCTTGCAACCCCTGATCCGATCCATACGTGCAACCCAGTTGGATACAAAACACGAAAAGGATGGCAAAGGAAGAAGAGAAGTTTAAATATTTCTCCAACCACACCAAAAAAAGAATAAAAGTATATATGATGAAAAAAAAAACTATAGTATCTTTACAGACAATCTTTTAGAAAGCTAAGGAATCATACAAAATAACTCCAACAATTAAGCCAAAGTGATTCCATTCAAGACATCAAAATGAAACTTCAAACATGCAAAGAGCAGTTCAGGAGCATTTAGACATGTGTCCTATGAACAGGACTGTTTACATTGGTAAAATAAAAAAAGATTGAAGTGTGAAGACATGCTTATGAAGTTCCTAGGGGAAAAAAAGCGTGGGTACTGCCGGCCAAAAAAGAAAAGCTGTGAGCTATGGATCTGTACTGACTATATGGAAATAACCCATTTACTATGCACATTCATCAAATAATTATTGCTTATAAATGCTACAAGAAGAATCGTTTGGGAATATGGAAATAAGGACTTTTGCATTCAATGAGTATTTGCAGTACTCAATTTTCAGCCCTTGTTCTAATTGTTTATTATGTTCAGAGAGTAATTCAGTTAGTTAAATAAATTTTAATGTAATATTTTACATAAAATAATAATAAAATAGTGAAATAAAAGGCCTGATGTTTCTTTTAACAAGTGCCACACAAAACACATGTTCAGCACAAACTATAGAGCCGTATTATATAAAACTTGGAAAATTACCATAGATTCAGAATTGATTTGTTTCTGCTATAATTACAGCTTCTTTTCCAGCTAATTCTCATACCTGGTCACCTGTTACACAAGCAATGAATGATCCTCCAAAATCATGTAATTGTGTTTTTCGTAATTTCAAGGTCAAATATTTCTGTACTCCAAAAGTCAACCACACATGTCTTGCTCTCTTTCGGTATTTCATTAGTATGTATTCTTAAAATATATACCTTTTGTGGTTCACTGTTGGCAAAAAAGATTTTTGATTGTCAAAAGTCTAAAAAAAAAAGCTTTTTTTTCACCGAATTTGAATGACCTTGGCCTTGGTGTGTCAAAAGTCAACCATAAGTCTTATGTCCTTGACAGTCAGTGTGGAAGCAGAAGAACACAAAATAATTGCCAATGCCATGGTTCACTCTTGGCACAAAAAGTATTGCCTTATGTAAAATGGTATGTTTTTCTTAAAATAATTGACAATCTTCAATTTTGGACCCCCAAAACTATAGGAAAAAAAAAAAAAAAAACACGAGCCTAATAGTTTTACATGAAGAACATATCATGAAAATTTCAACAAAATCAAAAATGTCAACTATCCAAGCCTGCCCGCTTCATAAAAAAACTGGCTCTTAATGTGTGAACATCCTAATGGTATGCTACTAACATGCCAATTTTCATACCGAATAGAATTTCCCAAGTCATGCCCTCTCCTTGTTAGTGCGAAGTGTATGGCTGCTGGAACTGCTAAATAATAGAGAGAATTGGATGAACTAGTTTCTAGTTTTTCATATAAATGCATAGCCACTAAATTGAGATAAAATGAATCAGCAGAGAAATACATGTGAGCCACGATATAATTATCTTTAATTTTGAAACATACATATACAGGAAGCCTATATTACATAATATCCAAGAGTTGTCATTTCTTTTGTCTACCTTTTGGTTCATATTTGAATAAAGGCAATGTTAATTCTATTAATTTTGTTCCTTCAGCTTTTTTGTCCTTGACATGGCAGCCTAAAGAATATGCCACAAGAACAATCCTATAAAATAAAATTTCTTTAAATTTCAGTAAAGAAAAATAAACTTAATTTTTCCTACAAGAAAAACAGTTGAAAAGCATTTACATGTTAAGATACATTTATATTTTTCATTGCAAAAAGAGAAAATGCATGTCATAGCATAATTATGAATTCTAACAATTTTATGCATTGGTGATTACAATACATTACGAATGCATTTTCTAATAATTCTAAAATCTGTATAATGAAAATATTTTAAAACCTTTTATATATTAGATGTTAAATTAGTTTTTTCAAGGGAAAACAATATTGCAATAAGTAATATTTTGATGAAAATACTTAGTTAAACTCGCAAAGACCTAAAGCTATTTCAATGTAAAATTTTTAATACTTCTCTGTCTCTCTCTCTCTCTATATATATAATCTGAGGAGACTAATAACTTGATAATCAAAACTACCAAATGCTTATCTCTTTAATCAGAAAAGAAATTTTGAAGAAAGGTATATGCGGTATATGCAACATCAAATTTTTGGTAAATATATTTCGAATAATTTAGCACAATACAGATTTCACTTATATAGAAAAATCCAAAAGTAAAACAATATTAAAAGTTAATTTCTATATAAATATTCAATTATTTAAAGTGAAACAATACAGAGTAAAATCTTATAATCATAATCATTTAAAAAAGTTTAGAACAAATTTACCTTGTCATAGGAACATGTGTACTTGATGCCAGTATTTTCCCATCAATACAGTAATTGTTGATGGTTAAAGCTAAAACCATAGCATGCGATAGTATTTTGTCTTTCATTCTTTGAGGCAAAGACCTAGAAGAAAATTTGATGATGTGATACAATTTGAAATATCAACTAAGTTTCTGGATGGATGGAACAGTACTTTGATACAATTTTTACACACATAAATCAGCAACTCAAAACTTGCATAGGAAAGATTTTTCATGTGTAAAATCTTATTTCACTAAATGGGAAAGGACAAGAGAAAATAAGAGCATTTGAAAGCAACATGTACCTGGTTTCATATTATAGAATATTTTAATTTGCTGCAATATAATGAAACTGTGCAAAGGAGCTCATACTTTCAAACTTTGATCGGATGGTAAGTCAAAACCAAAGCAGGCACTATATTATTTTTACTTCCAAGCTCAACTACACAAGGACATTGGAGATGGAAATATAACATACTGAATGTACAGTAACAAACAAAAATATTTTAACATTATTCTTCATACATTTCAACAAAAAGCATCCAATATTTAATGGCTATTTAAAAGGGAAATGTTACCATTTATAAAAAGCCGTATACTTAAAAATTGTATATACAGGGTGTCCACTCTAATCGTGAACCAAAAAGTAATTTCTAAACCACTGAAGTACTTCCATATACTTCCAATTGGGAAAAAGCTTTAAACGAAATAAAGAATTATTTTTTAAGCCATTTGAATCAATGATTGCATTGCTGAAAAAATTGAAGTTAAATTTTTATGCAGCTCCTAGGTTCTATTAACTATATTTAGTAAAAGAATCTTAACACCTTAACATATACAATAAAAAAAGTTCCACTGTTTTACGACTAAAACTGACTAATAGCTGTTTAAAGTATATGGGTGTACTATACAAATTTATTTCAGGGAACAATTATCAGCTCTTGAAATATTAAAACGTGTGGACCAATTTAAAAATGGCAATGTAATTTTTTTGTTTAAAAATTCAACTGAAACAGATTGTACTAAAAAAATGAATGTAAATTAACAGTTTGTGCAGTAAATCTTATTAAAAGAACAGCTTCATTTCATTACAAAATGAAATATTTAGATTTCATTTAGATTTTAGTTGATTATAACGGTTATAATAAAAAATCTGAAGAACTTTAATTAAAAATCACTTAACCGTAATATTTTCTTGAAGCAACATCCTTTGGCTGAAATACAAAAACACACTTGCGAAGCAAGTTCTCTATGCACATTATTCAAAATTGTTGATGTAACAGATGTACATGCCATGAGAATACAATTTACCAAATCTGCTCTACCCATGGATTCTTTTTTGTATACTTTATTTTTTGAGAAATCCCAAAGAAAATTATTTAAAGGACCTCCCTATCCAATAATGTAACTTCCAAAGGGTTGACGAAGAATTAAGAGACGAGTGCACTGGCCCCTCACCTCACCTCACCATGCTGAAACCACATACATTCTTGACAAATCCCATAGCAAAACCTATTCCTCCAGTTTATCAGATAATAGTTCAATTAAAAAAGCTGTATACAGAGCAGAAATTAAAACATCAAAGAAGAATGCCCAAGTTAAAATACTCTTGAATATTCTGCAAATAACATTCATAGACCAATGCATTTCATATCCATTTGATAATATATTATGAGGATTTTCTGGGGACATTGAGTATAAACATCTCTTTGGTTAGTAAATTGACACTCAAAGGTCTAGAAAATTTCATTAACTAACAATGGATTTTCACCTTGTTCATTAAAAATGCGAAAGTCAAAACACAATGCCCTATAGTCTCCCTGTATTTAAAACATATTTACTACAATAAACATATAAAAGTGTTCCAATACCACCTCCTGTCATGTAATCAAATGTGTCATATCAGTAAAACATAACACATTTATGTGCAATTTCAATTTGATATGCCCCTTAAAAAGCTTCCTCAAGGTGGCCATTAAAAAGGCCTAGTATAATGAAATTCAAAGCTTCATAACTTTATAATAAAGTTTTAGTCGTAAGAAAAAAACGTTTGTCTCAGAGTGTCAAGATTTTATGGAATATAACTAATAGGACCAGGGGACTATATACAAATTTTAATTTCGAAATTTTTTCAGCAGAACATTTGTAGTATCTGGTAACGTTAAGAATCAGCGATCCATCTTTTATGTAAGTTGCGTTGGCAACAGATCGAAAAGAGAGAGTAACGAAGTGAGCGGCGAATAAAGCGTTGATGTTTTTTACCTACTGTAACAAACAGACAACCGTTTCATTTAAAATAATTTAATGATAAGTAATATCACCATTATTTACATGTATTTACATTAATTAAAAACAAAAGGGAACTAAACATTTTGATAGCGGCCGATTCAATGTTCTGATCTCTCAAGTGCGTCATCACAGCTCATCTCAGGTCACAACACAACGTTCGCGCCAAAGTCCTTGCTTCTTCTTTTGCGGGGAGGAAAGAAAGTTTCTAATGTAATTTGATCTCCTGGCGTAGCTAACTCGGGTGCAGTGCGACGGCTCTAGTCGGATGGTCTGTTAAATTAGCGGGCTGGACGTTACAGTCTAATCCTCCCCACTTGGAAAACTTTTCGTTGATTGTCGACGGAAAGTCCTTGTGATACCCTGAAAACTTACCAGGTTTCATCATTCACAATAGCGAGCCTTACCAACTCGGATCAGTGCACTCCCCAAATTTTATATTAATACACACAAAATTATTACCCTTTTATCAAACTACATTGCAATTACAAAAGTACAATATTTTCAATATAAACCAATTTGAAGTAGTTTCCTTATTTAAACTACACAATAAATGCAATAGTAACATCACAAAAATAAAATAATTTTGCAGCTGCAAAGGAATTTCAGAGAAAAAGAATCTTTAACTAGAATACTCTAAAATATAGGTATTCAAAGAAGCAATTAGTATAAAATAAAAACATGGTTATTCAAACATTATTTCACTTAGAGAAAGGATATACAGCTAAATTCAAAATTCTCAAATAAGCACTAACTTTCAAGTACATCTGCAAGGCAATAATTCTGTTATTCAGTATTTGGCTAATGAATATTATCAAACGAAATTCAACCATTCATAAAATGCAAATTTAATAAAATACAGTTACAAAAATAATTGAGAAGATATGAAACACAAAATTAGAACACCAAAAAAATTTCAAATTCTAGAATAATAACTATATGTACATGGAGCTAATCACATCCACAAGAATCATTAAGTATCGGGAGTCTACTCAAGCCGTCTGCATTCTTATGATAAGATCCTGGGCGGTGCCTAATCTGAAAGTGATATGCTTGCAAGATTAAGGACCACCTCATCAATCGAGGATTTTTACTAGCAGCCGACTTAAGTCACACTAGGGGATTGTGATCTGTCTCGATGGTAAAAGGTTGACCGTCGAGGTAATGCCTTAATTTCTGAATAGCGTAAATTATGGCAGCGCATTCCTTCTCGCTAACGCCATAATTTCTTTCCACTCCTGAGAACTTCTTACTGAGGTAGACGATGGGGTGTTCATTTCCATCTACCCCAATCTGGGATAATACAGCTCCCATCCCTCGATCAGATGAATCCGTTTGCAAAATGAATTCCTGTCGGTAGTCCGGCGCATATAATACAGGGAAACTGATGAGGGCCTTTTTCAGGGACAGGAAGGCTTCTTCACAATGTTCAGTCCAGACAGCGGATACTTTCCGATTTTTCCCTTTTAACGCATCTGTTAAAGGAGCTGCAAGGGACGAGAACATAGGTATGTACTTACTGTAATACCCAGCCAATCCCAGGAATGCTCGAATATCTGTTTTCGTTGAAGGTCGAGGGAAATTCTGTATTGCTTCGATCTTCAATTCCGAAGGTTTTCGACGACCTTGGCCTACCACATGTCCTAGGTATTTGACTTCGCCTTGGGCAAACTTACACTTAGAAAGTTTGATAGTCAAACCTGCATGCTGTATTCGTCTCAGGACTATGCGAACATGTTTAATATGCTCTTTAAAAGAGCGGGAGTAAATAGCAATATCATCTAAATATGGCACGGCAAATTCCTCACATCCCTCCAAAATCTGGGAAATCATTCGACTGAATTCGTATGGAGCATTTTTGAGTCCAAAGGGCATTCGCAATGGTTTATAGGTCCCAAATGAAGTGACGAAGGCTGCATATCTTTGGGCGTTTGGACTTAGAGGTATTTGCCAATAACCTCTGGACAAGTCTAAAGTTGTGATGTAACTTGCAGATGATATGGTCTCTATACGTTCTTCGATATTAGGTAGCGGAAAAAATTTTGTCTTGGTAATCTGATTTAATTTCCTGTAGTCAATACAGGGCCTAGGGTCTCGACCCGGGGCTTCAATCAAAATCATGGGAGATGCATAATCCGAGAACCCTACTTCGATAACTTTCATTGCCAACATTTTCTGTATTTCTGTTTTCAGGATTTCATTCTGTCGAGGAGAATTACGGTAAGGTTTGCAGAGAACAGGATCGTCCTTCGTTAGTTCGATATCATGGGTAACAATATCAGTCTTGCCAGGTACGTTCGAGAAACAATTCTGATGAGTACATATCACCTCCTTCAACTGGTAAATTTCTTCGTTGTCTAGTTTATCTCCCAAATTGTTCTCAAAGATGATTTCATCCACGTTGAAATCATTTGGCCTTGTATCTATATAAGGAATCTCCATTTCTTCATTATTCATCGCATCGTCCTCTTCCAGGAGAAAATTAACCTGATCAGCTCTTTTATAGTAGGGCTTCAGCATATTAATATGATAGACCCGAGATTTCTGAACTTTTCCTGGAAGCTCTATCACATAGTTCGTATCGGAAAGTTTACTTACGACTTTCCCTGGTCGCATCCAATGTGGACTTAGCTTATTAGCTCTGCAGGTGGCGAAAACTAGAACCAAATCTCCCTCTCGAATTTCCCGTTTAACGGCCTTCTTGTCGTACCACACCTTGTTTTTCTGTTGGGACTGTTCCATTTGGCTTACAGCCAGATCTTGGCATCGTTTAAGTCGATTTATCAATGAATAAATATATTCTGTTACATGGCTCCCTTCATTTTCCTGGTCCATCCACTTCTCATACAATAAGGTCAAAGGCGTTCGTAAATTTTTTCCATGAACAAGTTCTGCTGGTGCGAACCCGGTACTTTCATGCACCACTGTTCTTAAAGAAAAAAGAGCAGGATATATAGCTTGCTCCCAGTCCGATCCGGCTTCCAGACACAGAACTCTTAGAATTCTTTTGACTGTCCTGTGGAACCTTTCAACAGGATTACTTTGTGGATGGTAAATAGAACTGTGAACCACCTTCACACCAAACTTCTGAAGGAATCCTTGGGTGAGTTCACTCATGAAAGATCTTCCTTGATCAATTTGGATTATTTTTGGAAACCCTAATCGGCTAAATATTTGCATTAGGGCATCCACAACCGAAGCAGAAGTAATATCTTCCACCGGAACTGCATCTGGATACTTGGACGCAAGACACATTGCCGTAATCAGATACTTTTTTCCATTCGGAGTTGTTGGCATCTACATTGATTTTGGAGAATACTTCTGGAATTATAGGGACCAATTTCATGGGAGCCATTTTCTTCTCGTTTGCTTTACCAACTCTCTGGCATTTATCGCAAGTTTTTACGTATTCTTCCAGATCTTGGTAACATTTAGGCCAATAAAAGTATTTAGCGAAAGCATCCTTAGTTTTGGTGACTCCTAAGTGTCCGGCCGTGCCTTCGTGACATAAAGCCTTGATATCTTCTCGATATTCTTTAGGAATCACTAAGAGCTGCCGATCCTCTCCCATTTTATCTGTTTGTTGTTTTACGAGAAGTCCATTTGAAAGCAGCTTATACCCCTTTGAAGCTTCATTTGAATCCTCCCGGGCTACCTTCTCAATAAGATCCTTTAAAGTTGCGCATTGTTTCTGTTTCATTACTAGAGTTTCCGTGTCAACCTTTACAAGAGATAACCCTTCGGGATCCGTTTCAATGGCAGGGAAGGAAAAATTCTCATCTTTTGTTCCAATTGCATCATCTGTGATAATTTCTACTCCTTCTTCCTTTTCTGGATCTGAAGTTTTGGTGTCGCTCGATGCCTTTTCTTGGTCTGCAATGCGTTTCTGCGCTCTGGTCTGAATAGCATTAATTTGATGTAAGATTAGACCTTCTTTAGCCCTTTCTAGTAAGGCTGCCGTACGATTTCCAAGTAAATATCTCCCTTTGTCTATTTGGCTCCAGACAACTGCGGCTTTGGTTACTACTTGGCCAAATTCTCCTTCTAATTCGACTTCTGCCAGTGGCAAACAAATTGGAGCCTCGTCGAAAGGTTGTTGGACCCAAATATTCTCACCTGTAAGCATTTCAGGCTTAGTTCTATTTCTACATACGATGTCAATCGTGGTTCCAGTGTCTCGAAGAATTGGCATTTCATAACCATTCACTTTACCTATATAAGTGTACGGTGATAAGAGATAACTATCTTGCACATTTATGACACGATTTAAGGAGGCAGCACTTTCTACATTCTTTTTAAGGAGAGGGCAGTTAGGGCGAATATGACCCGTAGAATTACAATTAAAACATTTAACCTGTTTCTTGCGCTCAAAAGATTCATTATACTTGGAAGTTTTAAAATGGCCCGAAGTCTCAGGAGCTTTTTCTTTTTGCGGACCTTTGGTGGGTAACGGATTCCTTTTCTGACCAGCAGAATTCCTGTCTCTAGTGTTGTAATAGGCGGGTTTCCTTCTCATTAAATCTCGAACACTCTCGTATTCGTCTAACTTATCTGCTAGAGCATCTGCAGATTTCAATTGTGTCCATTCATCAATGAAGTGGTCTTTGATTTCCATCGGCACCCGTCGCTTCATCTGGTCAGTTAACATCAAGTCACATAATTGTTCGAAAGTTGTAATTTCTAGGCCTTTTATCCATTCATGGAAATAAGTTTTCAACTCGTACAAAAAATCCTTCCAGGTTCCGTCAACATGTTTCGTGTGCTTTGTAAACATCTGTCGAAACCTTTCTGCTGACAGTTTGTACCTCTTCATCAATATCTCTTTTACCTCTTCATAGTTGTTCGTCACTTCTTCGGGCTCTCTGGCAATCAGTTGAGCCATTTCACTGGGGAGTAGTCCCAAGAGGTGTGAAGCCCAGCTGTCTTCAGGAACCTTTCTCCTCTTCAGCTGTCGCTCAAATAAAACGAGATTTAAGGAGATATCGCCTTCTTTCGGATCAAACCTTGGCATAAATTGCTGAACATCAAGGAAAGGCTTTACTCTTTCTTCTGCTGATGATTGAGATTTCTTTGCTTCTATCTCTAATTCCATCTTCTTTAAGAGAAGCTCATTTTCCCTCTCTTTCTCCTTTTCTTTAGCCGCAAGCTCTCTCTCCTTTTCTTCCTTTTGTTCTGTCTCTCTTTGGGTCCTGGCTGAAGTTATACCTTTTAAAAGATCTTTAAAAGTCTCTGGTTCGTAGTCAACTGAGGACTGAATTAACTTTATCAACTCCAGAGTGCCTACAGTTGGGCTTATCTCTAGGTCAACCTCTGTGGCTAGAGTCTGAAGATCAACCTTCTGTGCTTTAGCGAGAAAGGCCATTTTTATTTTCAAATACTAAAGCCAAATAAAACCCTATCAGATCCTTTAACTTAATGATCCTTTTACAAAACCAAATAAAATCAACAAAAAGAAAATATATGCAAAAAGAAACAAATGATTGTTGTTTCAATTAAGATTACACAAATCAGTAAATTTTTATTTAATTCAGAAACTAATCAGCAGCTAATCAGTAACTACTCAGAATTATTAATTGAATTAATTTTTTTATTTCTTTGTACCTGCAATAAATCACATTTAAATTTAATTTGTAAAAATCTTTAGTTCTTTAACACTTATAATACCCTTAATTTGTTAAGTGCAAATTTCAATTATAACATAATTACTACTTATAATTTGTCAAATACCTTCATGAACATTCAGAAGTTTTCATTAAATTAGATAACTTCATATAACAACTGCATAACCCAAAAAAATGCAATTATTTCACACTGCTAAATAGCATAATTTCATAAAAGTGATGCTTAATTTCAGTATTTAAGAACCATAACAAATAATAATAAAAGCAATATATAACACTTCGATCAGAATCAATACAAAAATTTTTTCACTGAAATAGGTGTGTGCTTCAGAATATTAATGAATATTCTACTTAAACCCTAGATTTAAAAACACGTAATGTAAACATTGACACAGAAATACTATATCTCTTATATTTCCACAATTCTTTCCAAGGTTGGAATTTTTTTTTTTTACTTATTTATAACACTCAGTACTCATAATTTTCAATTATAAATACCTTACTTCAAATATTCAGACTTCCAATTTGGAGATACAAATTAATTGGTAATTTATTTTCCATCAAAACACAATCAAAGCTTTTTCTTTTCTACCGGAAACCGCAAAAATTTAGTTCCTATTTCCTAGATATCTGATCTATCGGAAATTGAAAACCAAGAACCAATTCAGAACAGTAATTTCCTAGCCAAACTTTATCTGAATCTATCTTTATATAATAGGGAATTTCACAACTGATAATCAAGATAGCTAATTTATCCGTCTACCGGAGATAAATTAATAAATGAAAATGTCTTAAATTTCCTAGACGACTGGTCTACCAGAAATTTCAACCAAGAATTTTATTTATTATACTCCTAGACAAATTTCTTGAATTAAGATTTAATATCTAAATCCGCTACAATATTCTAGGCAAAAATTTACTTTGAATTAAAACGGTCTACCGGAAATATAAACAAGAACTTCTTTTATATTTTCCTAGACAAATTCAAAACAAAATTTCCACAGCCTAACGGATATATGATATAGATATTCAAAACAATACTTTAACCAATGTTATTAGATCAAATTCATTTTATAATAACATTATTTAAAACAGGAGGCACTGATCATTACGTGAATGATAAAAAGAAATGGTACTTATTCCTCTGCACATCTGGAACCTCCAATCATTATCTTGTCCCAAGAACACGGGTGAATCAGCTGAACTTCTGACCTCACAGGCAGTTGATTAGAACTTCTGGTGTGGAAAACTTTCATTGCTCCAAATTAAAAATTGCATGAGCAACATTACACCTAGGTAATAATTTAAGGGAAGGTGTCAAGGATGGAAGGAGCGTTGCCTTCAACACCCAAAATCGGTAGCGTGCATTGTTCGAAATCCCGACACTGGCACCAATCTATTCGTCTGTAACAAACAGACAACCGTTTCATTTAAAATAATTTAATGATAAGTAATATCACCATTATTTACATGTATTTACATTAATTAAAAACAAAAGGGAACTAAACATTTCAGATAGCGGCCGATTCAATGTTCTGATCTCTCAATGCTGTCATCACAGCGCGTCATCTCAGGTCACAACACAACGTTCGCGCCAAAGTCCTCTTCGCTTCTTCTTTTTGCGGGGGAGGAAAGAAAGTTTCTAATGTAATTTGATCTCCTGGCGTAGCTAACTCGGGTGCAGTGCGACGGCTCTAGTCGGATGGTCTGTTAAATTAGCGGGCTGGACGTTACACTACTGATTATGGAATTACTTATTTAGTTATTTACATACAATGCAAATACAGATGAAAACTTAATAAAATGCTGTCACAGTTATCTGGATGAGAATCTATTACTACTCTAAGAGACCTCAACAAGAGGAAAGCAAGTAAACACATGCTTTTGAAGGTCAACTTTCTGAGAGCCAACTTGCATAGTAAGGACCCATTGCAAAATGATATATCAAGAAAGGACAGTAATGTTTTAGCACAGTCATCCAAATTGCTGATCATCTGGCTCATGCCTAATCAGTTCTCTTTTCCCTTTCAAATTCATAATTATATTACCTGCCTTTCACATTAATAATTGTGCGAAGGAAACACCTCTGGTTTAATACATATTACTTATTTTTATTTCTTTAGCCAAAAATAAATTATTCAAATAAAGGCAAATCAGTACACCGAGACAAAAACGCATCTTAGATTTTTAGACATGCATTTTGTGATTAACAGGAATTTAGATGCAGATAATTATGAGACAACTGTCTCACTTAAAGATAGGTTTTAAAAATATATAACTAAATTCAACAGACATAAAATACAGCTCATTTATTTAAGCTAAAATGCAGAAAATTCAAACATCTTGTATTGAATGCAAGAAGTTTAGGCAAATAAAAGGTAAAAGGCATTTTTAACTTTCAGCTATGTGTATTTCAATTACCAAGATCTATATTTTGCAGTTTTCTAAGGATCTGCAACAGTATATACAAGGACTTCTTAAGCAGTGTGTTGTGAACCCAAGTAGGATCATCCAAAATGATGAACAATTTTCACAATGCTTCCAACCTTAAGATTCCTCTCGATTTTTGCAAGAAAATATTTTAAAAAATCGCGAGTTAAAAAGTTTCAATAAAAATTGGTATTGCAATAAATTTTAACTGAATTTTTTTTATTTAATATAAACTTTCAATTTATATTCTTGTTCTGCTGTTGTGAAAAAAATATTACTCAAAAGTTTCGTAATCCAAGTGTCGCAAAAGGGACAATTTTAACATTTTTTCGGGCAGTAAACATTTTCAAGACAATGCATTAGGTAGAAACCATCATTTCCCCATGAATTCTCCCTATGTCGACCCAAGACTTCTCTTTCCTAGCAAGCAAGGTCATTGCAAAAGGGTAACACTAAGGTGAATGCATTCAAGAGAAGCAAACTTTCCTTGAGAATCCGACACCTCATGGATCTCCATGGGGACATTAAAAAACACCAAAATAACAAAACACAATCTGAAGCAAATTAATTTTTTTAAAAAATTGAATGTATAAGGTCTAAAATAGCCTAGCCTTTCCTTGTGTCAAATAAAGATAAACAGCAAACATACATGCTAATAGTACAGTGTGGTTTAGATTGAGAAAAATTAGAAGAAAACAATTAGAACAGAGAAGAATCACTAGGATAACATGCATATTTATCAAACACATTAAAGCCTTGGAAGGAATTGGATAGGGGGGGGGGGGACTATTATCAATGACAACCCAAGTTGACAGCTCATGGAAAGCTATGAGGTATACAATTCTGCCCAGCTGGAGTTCAGAATATGATCCTAATGTGTATGATGAATTATTTTTAAAATAACGCAATATCCGAGTTCTTATTCCTTATTATTGATAAAGTGCATTATTAATTCTTTCTGCACTAAATAGTACTCATTTTCTTTTTGCCTGCCCCTTTCATGAAGGGAAGACACTAATAATCATGATTGTGAGGTGCCCCCTCTTTTTTTTTTTGAAGATACAATTTTGCATGCAGTGACTATAGCTACAACTTTTGCCGTCTGGGGTGAGCTTGCACCATGCTGCCCTTCCTAAACATGTTACATAAACCTTAAAAATGGAAAAATAAATTCCAGGGGGAAAAACTCCCAATTTATTAGTAATGTAACTCGTCGTTTGATGCTCTCGATCTCTGCAGGTAGATTGCGAAATTGCAAGTCCGCCACCAATCTTTCTTTCACGCTGGCAATTTGCTGACAAAAGGTAAAAAATATGAATATTGTTTTTAATGTACACAGTGATTTTGCTGGTACCGCTGCTCTCCTTAGTTATAAACTGTTTTCCTGTATGCCTGTTTTTGCTGCCCATTTCAAAGTGCTCCCCGAAGCAGACCACCTTTCTTTAGCTATGCTACTGTTTGCATAATTTCTTCACTATTTCATATGCATTTAAATATAACTGATACATGGAACAGAATTTAGTTTCAAATGCAAATATTTGAAATTCTGTGCTATATTTTAAATGAATTTTGCTTAATTTCATATAGCTTTTTTTCGTCTCTCTGTTTTTGAGCAGAAATGAGTTCAAATTTTGCCTTTGTGTGTTTCAAGAAATAATCATTTTGTTTCTCTGTCTCAGAAGGTTAGATTCAGGTACTTAACTCTTAATGCTTACAGTAGTTGAAGTTTACTCAGGAGACTATGTAGTTTGATTGCTCTTGCATTTGTGTGTTTTATTCTTTTCTTCATTTTTTAAAGTTCTTAATAACTTTCTTAAACATCACTGATTCTACTTATCCAATGATCCATTAGTTACCTATATTTTTAATTTTATATGCTTAATTTAGTCTGTATTGCAATGTAATGTTTGAAGTAATTTTATTTAATATTATATAAAATTAAACATCCATCAAAAGTAGAATTACAACGAAATCAAGGGATTCATGTATTTACATGTAAATAACATGATGGTAGAGGCGAGATGTGTAATTGATTAAAAGAGCAAACAAAAATATGCAAAAGCAACTTTTTTCAATAAGGAAAGAGGACCTAAGCTAAGAGCTTCGGACCTAGTCCCAAGAGCTTCACTAGATGGCAAAACATACTATTAATGAGGCTTTTAATGATCATTTGAGCTACTCCTTGTTAAGTCATGCCCCTGTGCTGGTTGGATCATCATATGTTTCCCAAGAGTACAATCATGTTCCATGGAAAAACGATCCAGAGAGGCTTCCGACAAGAAAAGAATCTTATTCTTGTTCAGGCTGTTGACAGCTCACTGCATGACGTATGGTCGGGTATAGTCCTGCAAGAACAATTTACCTAGGGTAACCTGCATCCATGGTGAATTACAGGTACAACTTGCAAGTCCAACGTCAAACAATATCTACAAACACTTCCCCAAACCACAATGCCTACACTGAGGGCTGGTGCGAGTCTCAGTGATACAGGTTACTATATGCCATTTCCTGGAAGGCTGTGAAACCCAAATACGACTGCCATTCCTCCATAAATAAAAGCAGTTTCCATCTGTAAACAATATCCAAAAGATACTGGTCGATTTTCAATAACCATGATGCCTAACCAGCACACACACTAGTGTCAAGTACTTTATAGAACTCCCATAGTTGGTTGCCTTCCATACATCCTTATCTCATTAAACCTCTTGGAAATGATTTGCTTGAACATGCATGCAACTACAGGTGATGGAAGATGGTTTAGGATTCCATGTGCCTTGGTCACGACAAACAACTTGGCCAATCTTCCAGTGTCTTCTGTTCAATCCACTACATCACTGGCATGTTTACAGATGATCACACATCATTGTATACAATGAGAGTCTCATCCAAAAAGGATGATAGTAATGCTTATCAACATACCAAGGCCGCATACCTCCAGGAAACGGTCTTGCTCTTCCAGAAGTAGTTTTGCAGTTATTAACTGCTGTATTCAGCTTACTGATATATCCGAGACATTCAACACTTATTTCATCGTTTTACAGTTGTAATTGGGCACTGAAAGCATTAAAGAGGCTAGCTGTTGGCTTTAATAGACCAAAACTGAGTATCGTACCAAACAATAAGAAACTTAATTGTTTGTATTTATCGCTTGCCTTAACCAATTCTGCAATAATGGTATACAAAACTGTTCTGGTGGTTTTCTTAATAAAAAAAGGGTTACTTCTGCATAGTTTATTTATTCTTTAAAGAATTACACTTGTCTCTTGCCTCTGCACATTCTTTCAGGGTGTTCCCTATTAGCACAAAGATATTGTAGAGTAGTTTTATGATGTTCGATATTCTGAATACTGCACAATATCATGAAAATAGGGTAGAAATATTATAGAGCATCTTCTGCTATTTGGGTTGCAATATCACTTTTGATGAGTGCAATTTTAAAATTTGTAAATGATAATTTGCAATAACTTTTCTTACCTAATATACACAATTTAATTGTTAAAACTATATACATATAACTTTTATATCCCATATTTTATAATTGGCTGTATTATACTTTGATAACTGAAATATTAAAACTGTTTTTAAGATTATAACATGAAACTACAGGTGCTGCTATAATAAACTAAATTTTACACAAAAACTTAAATAACCCTTCCCTTTTCTTCCCTTTTTTGAAAAAGCTATTAATTTCTGTATATTAAAATGAACTTCATGCTAAAAAATGTGGAAATATTATATTTTTCCAATAGCTTTGTTTATTACTACATTCTGAAAATTGAATCAATTCTGCTTGAATCAGCATTTCTCACACACAAAAAAGCAATAATTTTTATATGAATAATGTACCAATTTTGAGCTAAATTCAATACAGTAGACTCTTGATTAACCAGGATCGGATCATCTGGGACGACACCCCCTCCAAAATGAAGCGCAGATTGCAGCCGTTAGAATGTGCAGGAAGACTGCATTCTTCTCAACCCTTCCTATTGCATTGGACTTGTCCAGCCGACCTTGAGTCCAACCAACCAGTTTTGCTCCCGTTCTGGAATGCTGGGCAAGGCAGGATATGATTTAACAGTCCGTCGTTGCAGTATCATTGTTGTTCAGAATAAAATTTTTCCATGCGCTTTACATGCTGTTCGTAGTGTTAACATGTCGAAACACAAAAGAGTCGTTCTTAGTATAGATCAAAAGTTGGAAATAATTAAAATATCGGAAAATGGACAAACAGTTAAATCATTAATGCGTGAATACGAGATTGGTGATCAAACCGTGCGAGACATTATAAAAAGAAACAGAAGCTACTTAAATTTGCAGGAACTTCAGATAGTCCAAAAGGAATGTGTAATAGAAAAACAATGAAAACCTCAACATATGATGATTTAGATAAAGCCATGGTTTTGTGGTTTAACCAACAGAGAACTGTCGGAATTCCTGTATCAGGTACTGTTTGTGTGGCTAAAAGCCCAACATTTTTTCGAAGAGTTCAAAATACCTGTTGATTTCAATACTTCGAGTGGGTGGTCAACAAGATTCAAACAAAGCTATGGTAAATGCCAAATAACTGTCCAAAGCGAAAAACTCAGTAGCGACACGTCAGCAACTAAAGATTTTGTGTTAGAATTTCATACACGAAGAAATTTTGATTGCCGAACAAATATACAATTCGGACGAAACGGGTTTATATTGGAAGTGTTTGCCACAAAAAACATTAGCATATGAAACCGAAAAAAATGCATTGGGACGTAAGAAGCAGAAACAACGTATAACAGTATTGCATTGTGCTAGTGCCTCTGGCTCACATTTTTTAAATTTGTCCGTTATTGGAACTGCAAGAAAGCCGCGAGCTTTTACATAACTGAAGAAAGATTCAAGTTTGCCTGTAAATTATTACAGCAACAAAGCAGCTTGGAAGACTATAGAATTTTTTTCTGATTGGTTTAAAAAAAATTTTGTTCCTGCAGTACGAAAACATTTGGAAGATGTCAGTCTTCCTCAAAAAGCTGTTATTCTGCTGGACAACGCAACTAGCTGGACATAATACCTTTGGACTTCTTTTTAAGGGAATATGCCCAAAACATTGTTTACCAATCTCCAATTCGTGACACTTATGAACTAAAAAGTCGAATTACAGCGGTCATACAGACTGTTGATTCTTCAATGCTTCATAGAACATGGTTAGAAATCTCGTATAGACTCTATATGTTACATGCGACTGATAGTGCGCACAATGAAATTGTGGAATAAAACATAGCAAAAAAACTCTTATATTTTCTTTATGGAACCGCAAGTGCATATCATTGTTTATTTTCAATTATTTTTTAAAAGTGTAAAGATACATTTCT
The DNA here is from genome assembly GCA_013235015.1 of Araneus ventricosus. Taxonomy (NCBI): domain Eukaryota; kingdom Metazoa; phylum Arthropoda; class Arachnida; order Araneae; family Araneidae; genus Araneus; species Araneus ventricosus. Next base: position 97,279 of record BGPR01004281.1, on the reverse strand, counting down.
CACACCCTGTATTATATATACATACATAAAGAGTTGTTGAATTTTTATTTTTGAACACTAGCAATATGCATCATTGTTTATGAAGGAAAGATGAAATTAAATGTCATAAATAATATGTTTTCTAAAGAATTTTTTTAAAATTGAAAAATAGAAATCTTAAGAAAAAAAAATGACACAAAGAAAGAAAAGTAAACCTTTAATAACTTCCCTACTTTCCATCTTCCTGAAAAAGCAAATTTCTTTTTGTTTCAAAATTTAATATGGCTACAAATTTAAGTTTGGTCAGTAGTATACTACAGCAAGAATTCAAGTTAAAATTCCATAACAATCATGCACAGATTACACATTTATTCCATAATTATAACTACAGGTTACACATCTCTGGAATTTATATATTTTTAAGAATATATCATCTCCAATAATACAAAACAATAAAGGTGGCTTTTCAAACTACTTACAATGCACCCAAAGAAAAACAGAAAGAATTTCAAAATTAACAATTCTGCAGCCCACCCGAGATTTTAAAATTTCACAAAAGGATGGATACACCTCAGAACTTAAAACAGAAAAATCCAATTAAATTCCAAGAAAATAATTGAATGACAATGCTTGATGGTTCAAGAACTAGCCAATTTGTTTTCAGCTATCCCTAGAAAAATGCAATTCCTAGATCAAGTTTGCCCAAAAAATGGGCTCTATCATGTTCTAAAAAAATTATAATGCATCATGTATATATTATGGAAGCTTAACACTGTAGTACATGGTTGTTAATTAGATAAGCAGTTTCTTTTGAAAAATAAGAATTCTACCCGGAAATGGCACAGCATTATCCAAAATGATTTGATTAGTCAGAATTCATAAAAGTATGAAATGTACTGCTAATCATACAAAAAGCAAAGCCAACTTAAATTTCAAAAGAATAACAAAATTTTAAATACCTGCTTACAAGATATTTCTCCATTAACGATGATTTGTAAGGCTGAGGAATATCTGGAAAAGGATCTAAAAAAGTCATAAAAATGGACTAAGATGCTATTCAATAAAGGTATACGAGGAAAAGCATTTAAAACATAATCAATAAGAAGGATAAACTGCAAAAAAAACCAGAGACATCTTAAATGTATTTCAAAGTTCTGCAAACGTCTGTCATACAAGGAATTGAAGGAAATAATGTTATCTGAAAATTCAGATAAAAAATTGCATCCGATATTTTCACATATTAAAAAACATTTAAAGCCGACACATTTCAAAACTATACCAGAATTAAGCGTTGAAAAATTTTTTTTCCATTTCAAGACATTATCATTCTACGAGGATATTTTTGATTTTTTTTAAATATTTCTAGTTCTGGGTGCCAAATGTTAAAAGATTCCTAGACTTATCAAGGAATTTTTAAAGATGTATTTAAATAATGCAAGTTTAATTTTTAAAAAATTCTGGTTTTAAAATAATTTAGAGTTTACAGCTTTTGTTACAACATATATTCAAATAAAGAAAAACCCAATGAATTGCAACATGGATAGTAATCAATGCATAGAACTTCCTTTGTGTATACACATTGTAACTTGCCTAGTACAGTACATAGTCTGCAATACAAGCAAAAAATATAAGAGAAATAATACAGGAGAGAAGACTAAAAATATTTTTGTTTCAATTGCTTTTAATGCAAGAGGCATTTTATGATCAGTAGAGTACATAACTTAAAAAAAAAACTGTTACATATAGGCTAGAATTTGTTGCAGAAGGTTTAATCCAAGTATCAAGTAGATAAAGTTGGGAAAAGAGGAAAGTGTCCAAACTTACAGTTTTAATTCCCATTTGTGACAGTATTACAAGATACAGTTTCTGCCAGTTCATTCTAATAATAAACATAACTTAGTACCTGGTAACAGAAAAGATTCATTCATCAAATGCACCAAAATTTCGTAAGACTTGAGACACATCAGAAATGAAAATAAATTCTAAAAATGTTGCATGAGAAATGCAATCAATGGAACAGCAACTCACATTAATGTTTTGATAAATTCTCAAATGATGTGTGAACACTCAGTGAGATGCAAGAGGTATGAATAAAGTATCTGCATTAATATGATGCAATTAAACACGAAAGTAGAAAAAATTAAAACTTAATATTTGACAAAAAGACTAAATTTGTTTAAATTTTTTGCTATTACGGATATACATTTATAATTTCCAAATCAACCTCCTCCAATTAATCCGTAGCTTACACCTACAGACACTAGTACAAATGTCAGATAAGTTATGTGTCTGGCTGTGTTTATATCAGCTATGAATAAAATCCTTTAACAAGTTGAAAAAGAACAGGTGCATGTCACTGCAGTCCATTTTTTCAATATTTTAGTGGCAGAATATTCATTCTTAACCATTTGAAGGTTCCAAATTATATGCGATAATCTAAAGATATTAAACAAACCTTTTCTTTTCAAATCCTTATAGGTCGTTTTGATTAGAATAGTCATGTAATTTATGTAACACAATAATTTTGCGGTATGTAAAGATAGGTTTTGAAATCTCATTTCCAGAAAATGAAGAATGAACTCGCAATACCTAAAAATAAAAGAGTTATACAAATTTCTCTTAAGTCTTCTAAAAAGGAATATCATGAAACCAAATTTCAGTGTGCAACTAATTACAGAAGAATCTGAAGACATTCTTACTTGGCCTCATTTCTCAATAACTGTAAATTTTCCCGAGTGACATTCGTAAAGATTTTCGCCTCTGTATCTAAACAATCGTAATCTTCTTTAGGAAGAACTATTGAGAATTAAGGTATTTCTCCAAGAAAGCAACTCATATCAAAAGAGTGAAATGAAGCTAAAGAATAATCCATCTTTTGAATAAACTTGCATTTTAAAATATTTCTAAAGAGGGCCTTTTCAAGCAACAAAAGTAACAAGGAATTTCTAAATCCTAAGCAACTATTAGTTGTTCTCGGATATTCATAAGATAAACCAAAAAATTACATGCAATCATTGGTTACATGCGAGAAATAAAATACATTGCGTGGTAAAAAAAAAAAAAAAAATTATAATTGGCTACACTTAAGTTATAAGTTATTTTTCATGAGAAATGAGTCAACAGTAACAACTTTGCAGGCAAAACAATTTATAAATAAAAAGCCTTTTAAAAATATGCAGTACACATTAATTCAACTGTCTTCAAATTTAAAAGTTAATCATTATAGTACTATATAGGACAAATCGATTGAAGAATGAAAAAATTCCAGAGTTACGATTACTTGATAAATCTACAGTCAAAAAACCCTCCATAAATTACTATTGTTAAAAGATTTTCACTGGAAAAAATAATCCTTTTGGAGTCGGTATTAAATTTAGTTGCATTGAAAAAAAAAAATCAGCATCTCAGCTCAGTAACAAAATAACCAAAAGCCAGGACTCTAACAATAAACTCAAGCCACTCCACACCCCCTTTTTCCTCCCAAAGGAATTGCCTCGAAAAATTACAGTTATCACCAAAGAGAAATTTCCAAACTTTCAAGGAAGAGAAAAGATGCCCAATTCCAATCGGCTTTTAAGGAACTCAATGAGAACATTATACAAATCTCATTATAGGTTAACATCTATGAACAGCAATAATATTTGTAAAATGGGAACTAATTCAGCAATTGGTTCAAGTAGCAATTTATTATTAATATGTTTTAAAATGATTTAATGTTAATTTTAAATATACTCAGTATGGTACAAACACAGGTGACTTGTATGCAATTGTTTTAGGTTTTTATTAATGCATTCATATTTCAAAAAAAGGATTCAAAGCTTCCTCAGTTATAAAATTATGTACATTTTTTAAATTTCGAAATAAACAAGAGACTTGTTTATTTTCATCCAAGTTGGTTAATTTAGCATAATTCAAACTAAACAAAATTAAAAATTTTATGAAGCATAAAACATACATAAAGTTTTGATTAAATGAAATTTCACACCATTACACTTAGATAGTAGCATTCCCTTTATGTCCAATAACTGAGACTTTACTGCATTATGAAAAGATTAAATACGAGTAAACAATTACTAACAAGCAATTAAAAGATTCAATACAAACAATGGAAATTTTCACAATAAAACAATTATGTAAAAAGGATACCATCATAGATGTTATAAATTTCATCTACATGCTTAGCGTCTTTGTTACGAGGAGGAATTATTTGGCATTCTTCTTTGTTTTCTTCAGTTACTAAAATTTCAAATAAAGAATAAAAATATTTACAGAATATTTAAAGCACATACAGAGAAAAGAAAAAAAGGTTGAAATTGGTTGTTTTTCAAATTTCAACAGAAAATGAACATAATGTAATGCATTGATTTGTTGATTGTTTTTAAAACATCACATGAAATCTGGATATAGTGAAATATTTGTTCTTTAAGTATTCTAATACACAACATTTTACCTTTTTTAATGCATTTGCTGTTTACATAGAAGTGCACTCATCCTTTCCAACCCTTATTAAACAAATGCATAAGGAATGGTATACATTATTCCCTTTTTGATTTTGGAAACAATATAATGCAATATTATGTATAATTTGTGAATACACAATGAGATAATTTTAAAAGGAAGTGTATCCTATTTATACAGCATTGCCAAATTGACTAGCAACAAATATTATACAGTACAACGTCTCAAATTTGGACGTCCAAAATCCGGACCTTTTTCATTCCGTAAACCCTTCCCCTAAAAAAATCCACAATCCTAACTTTATTTTTTCCCCTCTCTAACAAATCGGCGCCCAGAATCAGCAGAAACTGGTCGTAACCATCTGGGGAGGGAAAGGATTTAACCACATGTACAACGATGTGCGACGAAGGTATCGCAGGGGGGGGGGGGCTATTGTAACAAATCGCGGAGTTACAATACCTTCCCCTCTCTAGCATGCAAAATGAACTAGTCCAGAGTATAAGAAATGTTAACAAATAAGATGTGCGCGCAACTTCCTCTCCCCTTCTGGTTCATACAGGATTTGCTCAGAATGAATGGACGCGGTTGTCTTTAATTCCAAACTAGCCCTCGCGAATGTTGAGCTTCTCTTATCCAAGTTGATATATTTTGCTTGATGAACGATTCCAACATTTCATTTAGCTTTTTTATTTTTATTATTAAATATCTTCGGGTTTATATCTTTCATTATCAATATGCCGAAGCGTGCTTTGAGTTCTACTGTAGCCAGCGGAACAAAAAGAAAACACGTGACTATTGATCAAGGACAAAGTCAACCTGATCAAAAAGTTGGAAAGTGGCAAAGCTGTTGCAAAATTATGCGAAGAGTATGGACTAGGAAAGTCAACCATCTACGATATTAAGAAGCAAAAAAAAAAAGAACTTTGAGTTTTTTGCCGACTCAGATACACCAATGGCGATGGGAGAAAGAAAGATCATTCGCCATGCAAAAAACGATGATCATGACCGAGTAATGATTGAGTGGGTCAGGCAGCGAAGGAGTCCCTTTGTCTGGGCCACTTTTAATGGAACAGGCAAAAATATTTCATAGGTCAATGATCTTAACCACAGACTACAGTTACACGACAGGTTGGCTCACAAAATTCAAGAAACACCATGGAATACGACAGCTGAAGATATGTGGAGATAGAGCGTCGGCCGATGCTGAAGCTGCAGAAGATTTTGTGAACGAATTTGTCAGCCTCGTAGAAACCGAGAAATTATCACCAGAGCAAATCTACAATGCTGACGAAACTGGTTTGTTTTGGCGGTACGTGCCTCGCTCAACATTAGCAACTGCGGATGAAAAAGATGCCACAGGAGTAAAAGATTCTAAAGAAAGAATCACAATTCTAAGATGTGGAAATGCCGCCGGAAGCCACAAAACGAAGCTTTTCATTATTGGAAAATCGGCTAAGCATAGGGCTTTTAAAAACGTAAAAGTGTTTCCGGTCATATACTGGTCAAATAAGCGGGCATGGATGACGCAGCATTTGATGAATGAGTGGTTCGAAAACCATTTTGTACCTGAAGCCCGTTGACATTTGTCTGGAAACGGCTTTCCAGCTGATGCCAAGATACTTCTAATTTTGGATAACTGCACTGCCCACCTTTCTCCGGAGATTTTAGTGAAGGATAACGTATCGGTGCTGTTTTTCCCTCCTAATTGCACATCGCTAATACAGCCAATGGACATGGGCATTCTGCGGGCATTAAAGTGCCAGTACAAATCAGAATTCTTGAAAGAAATGCTCAGCTTTCTAAACGGAGGGAAAAAACTTCAAAACTTTTTGAAATCTTACAATTTGAAAACGGCAGTGTGGAGTGCAGCTAAAGCGTGGGACGGGATTCCAACCACGGCGATGAAAAATGCTTGGCACAATTTGTGGCCAGCAACCATATTCTATGAGGACGAAGAAAACGTGGATACCGATTTCAAAGGATTTCAGATCTCAAAAGAAAAAGCTGAAATTTTTGAACTACTTGAGTACGTCAAGTCAAGAGGACAAGAAATTGCCGAAGATGACGCCTTTGAAGTACTGCATTGCAACGATAAAGCTCCGACACTTCGGTATCTGATACCGAGGAGAGCGAAGAAGAAACACAAGCGGAAGATAAAATGCCAATTGACAGCTTAGTGGAAGTGTTGAACACCGCAATAAAAGGACTTGAGCAAAGAGACTTTATTTCGGAGTCGAACATAATGGCGATACATAAAATAAAAGAGAAGTTACTGAATCAAAAACCAAAACTAATGAAGCAACTCACTTTAAATGAAATGTTTTGTAAAAATGTTAAAATCAAGAAGAAATAATATTAATTATGCTTATAAATCAAAGAAAACAAGTAATAAATAAGTTTTAAAAAAATTTAAATTGAATTGTGTTTTATGATGTTAAAATCACTTCTTAACATGGAAATGATCCAAGATCCGGAATTATCCCAAATCCGGAATTGCCGAAGTCCCGACGATTCCGAATTTGCGACGTTGTACTGTATATATGTATAAACACACACAATGCAAAATATATTACAAGTTAAATGGAATGATAGTCTACAAATTGATGCATGTTTTTATGGTTTTGAGAAATTCAGGGCTACCACAGCCAACTTTTACAAAAAAATCATTTCAGAGGCATGATAAGTAAAAAAACATTCACTCTGAAAAATAGTTCCAATTAGAAAATGACAACAGAGGTAGATCAAGTTAGTATTCTTATTAAAAACATTTGTAGATAAATTAACTCATTGAAATAAAATTAAATAAATCAACAAGAAAGAAGCATATACAATTTTGGAGATTTACTTGGTTAACTAATAATACATTTACAAAAACAAAAATTAAAATATTATAATAAAGAGATGCCAAACAAATATTTCAGTCTTTTGAAATAGCATTGTATATGAAGAAAAAAAATTACTCAAAAAACCAGTTTAAATATAACAGTTTTTACTTATCCCAAACTTTAAAATCTGATATGTCGGATCAAAAATTTCAGAACCAGCCATGTGCTGAATTATATGAATTTCAGTAATGGTGAAGATTTTCCAAAATAAACTGCCTTGCCAAAAACAAGGAACAGATGAAAGAAAAATATATATTCCACAATTAATTTGAAAGAAAACTAGCACTTAAATTATTAAAATTTTTAAGAAGCATCAATGGATTAAAATATTTGATCTGTTTGAATCCAAGAAATACAAATAAAAGTAACTGTCTGCTAAAGCTAACAATTTTCTATTTTTGAATGAATGGAAGCATGGAATTTTTATGAAAACATTATGTTTATAAAAATCAAATGCTCATTGAAAATGTAACATATTTAGTTGAAGAAACAATTTATGCACTTAAACACAGTATTTTTTTTTGTAAAACTATGTGACACTTATAAGGAAAGACAAAAGAATTGAAAGTTATTTTACTATAAAATTAATTATTTTAGCCATCAGTTACAGTTAACCTAGAACAGACATGACACAGGCTTGGAACAAAAAAAGCTGAACTTCATAAATAGTGAATCGTGTCAAACATAAATACCGAAAAGTAAAATAAATGTAATTAATCTAACAATAAAATAAATTAAAAATATTGTAGAATTATTATATAATAAAAAATTAAGAATGATAAAATCCGATGCCGAAAAAGCGGAAATCCGCGGAAATGTGTCATGTCTGCTAGAAGGAATGGCACATCCATGATTCATTTACAATATAATAAAAAAGTTAATTAACATTCAATATTTACCATTTGACAGCTAATAAACCTTTTAACTTACCAGTTGTTTCTGAAGAAATGCTGCTTTGCATTTTATCATGTGAAATAGTGTCATTGGATGCCGATTCATACTTAAGCCTGGAACTAATTACTCTTTTCCTGTTCTTACTACCAAATGTTAAAGCTAAATCCTCTGTCTGAAAATGAATACTATGAGAAAATGTAAAAACATGTCAATTAGATAAAAACTGGAGAGTTACAAAAAAAAAAAAAAAAAAAAAAACCAAAAAAAAAAATTTTGTGAATGAAATTAATATTTCTCAGAATATTCTCCACAGCAGTGATAACCAATTTTAGGAATATCTTTTGACAGAGTAAGACTAACACATCCTTTATATCACACTTAAATCTCTTATTTTCAATTAATACATTAAAGTTTTTCTAGCATTTTCTTTCAATAGAGAGTTTTGTTGGGGATATAATTTAGAAGGTTTTAATCCTTCCATTTCTTATTGATGTAGAAACTAGACATTAATTCTAATTATCTAATTTCAATGACCTTTCATTACAATAATATGTAAAAAAATGTTTTATAAACTTGAGATTTAAATGTCACATTTTAAAATAAGAACTACTTGCTAATTTAGCATGTAATGACCCATACACATATTTTACATTTAATATTTGCTCGCAAAACATTTATAGAAAAATCTGAATACCAAATATGCATATCGAATCTCGAAATTATGCTTTTTGAATGAAAAAATTAACTATCATTCAAGTAGGTACTCACCTTTTCACTCCAAGATTTTTGCGAGTTATTTACGTCTACTCGACCTAAGAGATTGAAACAGCATGATGCATGACAATGAAAACTTTTATGAAAACATTAATTTCTATCCAGTTTTGAATTATAAGCACATCAAAATAAATAACAGAACAACAAAATCTTCTCAGCAAATTTCTTACATTGTAAGAGAGGCTTCAAATGAAAAAAGTCTGCATCATGGAGTTTAAATTTATGAGTATGTTTATTATAAACACCAACTTTAAGCCTGAAAGAGAAAAGAATTCATTAAATAGCACCTCTAACATGAAAATTGATTCATTTTTTAAGCATAGATATCAACTTAATACAAGCAGTGAAATTACTATTCAGGAAATAACTTAAAATTAATCAACTAAGATTTTCTTGAAGCAACATTCTTATTTAAATCAGAATTTAAAAGTACAAACTTATGAAATAATCAAGTAAATTATGATAAACCATTCCAAATAAAGTCACATTTGTAGTGATAACAGAAGTAACAGTTGATTGAATTGTGTAAAATGTTTCCCAAGTACAGGAATTGAAGGAAGGGTCTTTTTTTTTTTGTTAAAAGAGCATAATTTTAATTGAAATGCAATTAAAAGTAATAAGATGACCAGTGCATTTTATGATGCAAACAGTTTAGAAGAAATTCCTTATTTTTGAATGCAGTTAGATTCTTAATTCTCAAACATACCAAAAGAAAAAAAAATGAAACATGAATTAGACAGTGGGAATATAAAACAGATATTGAAAGTGCAATTACTTTGTTTTTTTTAATCAGCAAAAATACAAGACATTCATGCTTACAATGGAAGCGTACGGAGTTCTTTAAAGATGAAAGATAACATCTTACACAAGTACGTTTTGCTCATTCAGGGATTCAAGGTGAAAAAATTTCTGGTTATGATTCAAATAAATGCTTTTTTCCAAAGCGAACATTTGTACAGAGTATTCACTCAAAAATGTCAAAAAATCAATGTACATGAAAAAGTAAAATGCTATGATTTTTCTTATAGTTTCTCTGTGGAACTAATAGTTTACAGAATATATAACCTGGAAAACAGAAAACTAGTTAATTCTTTGCAAATCTATATTCAACATATATAATTATGCATCACTTTAATATTTGTGGTTATTCAAAAATGTTCATATTCAAATAAATAAGGCAGTAAGTCTCATTTATCCTTATACTCTGTCTACCCACATAAGGATTCCTTTCCCAGTTCATCAATATTCGTGTTCAAAATTAGGAGATTTACATATTTTGATGAATTTTTTGAAAAGTACCAAATGAAAGGTGAAATTAATGTTTCTAAACAAAGATGAAAATTTCAGTGTCAAACATGTTAACGTACACATGCATGACAGCAATACATTTAAAAGAAAAAGGTGTAATACTTTACTTCACACTTTATTTGCTCATCCAACTCAAAAAAAAAATTTTTTTTTTGCAAGATTTACAGAAATTCAAAAGAAAACCATTAAAATGAATAACCACCATTTGGATCATTTAACGAGTTAGAAAATCATTGGAAGACTGAAAACAGGTCAATCTCAAATGCAGATTGCTAAACTTAAAAAAAATGTAATGCCCATTGTGAACCAGGGGCTGTGGGAGACAGTTCTATACGCTGAAAAATCTCAGTTCAACTTAACTACCAATTTTTGATGCACATTCATTTGGTGGAAACAAAGGACTTGCTACCCATCCTGCAACATCTGAGAAAGAGCAACTATATTAGCATTTTATAGACTGGACAGGCATCATGCTGGTTAGATGCATAGCAGGGTTGGGAGGAATTGGCGCTGAAAATCTTGTGGGTCCTCTGAAAAAAATCACAGATATGTGCCAGCACATTTTGGTTTGTCAGTCAGACACAATCATTCCTTAACAGTTCATTTATATTGTTCATACTCATATTGTTTTTTAAAATTCGTTGAATGATGCTGCATGCCGCATTTCAAAATATCAAGGGCTTGCCTCATTCGGAGTTCTTTGGAGGGTTTTCTTCAAGACATTTGTCCCCATCGGAATCATCAACTGTTATTGTTTGGTCTTGCTCACAAACAGCTTGGCAAATTTTCAAGTCTGTTAGTGTGGCAGCTACTTAAATGTCTTTGTCAATGGACATCCATTCTTCATACTCTTCCTTTTGCATACCTTCAGGAGGTTCAATGACAATTACCGACGTTCACGCCCCTGCCCGCTAAATGGGCGACCTTCAAAGAGGCCATGAAAAATAAATCCCGAAATTCCTGGGATGTGTGGGGGAAAGTGTTCCCCAGATATTTCCTTACAAGTGGAGCGAGAAATCCTACGAACGTCAATCGCCAACACTGGCAGAAAATGAGGGATCGGTCAATTCTCTACTTCAAAACTGATAACATTAAACGATGTAGTGATTACACTAAATGAATAATTTTGTTACATTTGAATACATTGGTTTGGGATCAGAGATTTTTGATAATATAAAGCGAATGATAACATTAAAAAAGATCACATTAAGTGGAGTCTACTGTATTAACATAATAAAATATGAATAATAATTAGAAATACGATATTTAATGTAATATCCATACCAATATAATCAATACAAATTAATTTTTCCAATATTCAATTTTACTTCAATAACTGCAGTCAGTAAAACCATTTTTGCTTCTGCTTAAAATTCCATTAAAAATTTTTAGAGTCATGAATCCATGTATGAAAGGAAAGTATTCTGAAAAATCTTTCCACAAAGTATTTTTAAACTAAAGACGGTTGCCAAATTAAGATTATTTCATAATATAACAAAGATGTGAAACCAGATAATTTTAGATAAAAACATGGTTAAAAAAAACCTTCAGAACACAGCATGAGTTGTTAGCTCAAGCATTTGGAAGAGGTTTGGGTATAAAATTATGTGCCAAATAATTCAATAAAACCTTTGAAAGTCAATATATCAGTTGATTACAAACCATATAAGTGGCGAGAAAATTTTATTCAAAATAGCTCCGAGCTTGAGCATTCATTCATCGTTCAAAGTTTTGCATATGCCCATCTTTTGCCACTATTGCAAAGAAACTTAAAACCTGCCAAGTTGAGTAAGTAGTTTCACATATGAAAGTAGAATTCTAGTAAATTTTAACTCCTTATTTACTCCTCAGTATAATTTATTTCAATCAACTAATCTTATTGAATACCATTCTGTGTATTGTAATATACAAGCTGTATTATTTAATAACTAGACAGCTTTCTTATTATTGATAGTAAAGCATATTTTTTCATGTGCGATTCTTCAGTATAATTCTTCAGTTATACAGCATTATCCATGCAATGAAAAGAGAAACTTCCAGACTTGTTTCTGAAGCAAGTCTAAAAGCTGATGACCTTTGGATTTATTCAGTATTAGAAAGGCTGGGAGAGAGACAGCTTTTCTTTGAAAATGAAACAAGAATGAAATTTAAAATCAAATATAAACTTGGTTTTAAATAAGAAATTGTGCATCTATAGCAATGCAAGTACACATACATTTTCTGTTTAAAAGAAACATTGAGAATTCACAAGTATAAAGATTTTTTATTTCTTGATCATTTGAAGCTCAAGAAAAGCAATGAACATATAGGCATATGCTTTGCTTAACAGGTCACTATTAATAAATTTCAAACATTTCTTGTTCGCTGAATTGTGTATTTAGAAAGTCAGTTTCTAACAAAAGTCTTCACAAAATGATTAAAAATAGCACAACTATCAATGAAAAACATTCACCACAAGACATGTAAAGGGGAAAAAAAAACTATGAACAAAATTAATAATTTATTAAAGCACAAAATATTATGTACATTAAATTAATTTATTGAATTTATGACAAAATTTTGAAAAATATGGTGTTAAGATATCTGGAGTTATGATTTTTCATTTGTCTATTTTTTTGTTAAGTATAAAACTGTGTGAATTTGTATGTTGTATAAAAATTGAATAATCTAGCTTCTGGAAAGAGTGAAGAAAAGAGAATGGAAAAAGTTCACTACAGCAACCTGAGACATGATGCTCATGTACAATATATACAAGAAATCATTTTTTAACTAATTGCCTGATTTAATTGTATTGTGCAAAAGTCAAGCTTGATTGCCCATGCTACACTATAGATATGGAGAAAGAAAATCGCATAACAGTACAGGATATTTAAAATGAAGAATGCAAGAAAAATTCTTACAGAGATGATGTAACTTTTGACATCTCACTTTCAAAGTTAGACCCAGCATACTGCAATTTACCAGTTGAAGCTACCTGTAAGAATCAAGTCAGATATAATAAATTTTTCCCCAGAAAAATTTCACCAGTATTAATAGCTTGAATAATGGAAAAATAACAAAATGAGGGATCTTCATTCATGTGAAATTGAGAAGGTTGCTACAATTTTAATTTACCAGAATTTGTTTTCTTGACAGGATGAAAGCTATATTTTATTATGGGAAATATAAGAAAGATATCAGTCATAATAGAAATACATAAACATACCTAAAACACATTCAGTGTACAAAACTTAAAGAGCACAGACTTTAGAAAATTGCAAAATACTAAGGATAAATAATTAAGACCAAGACAATTTAAGTTAGCAGTACAAAGAAAGCTATGTGGCTAGGCTTAACTTAATAGCCCCATATGATCCTAATATACACTGGTGTATATATATTAAGGGAAACAGCACTTTGTAAAAAAAAAAAAAAGTTGATACAGTTTTATGTTAATAAAGACATACATATAAAATTCAAACGAGTCTAAATCAGAAATATTATGTGAAAAACAAATGTATAGGATTGTACGGGAAATACCGGGTACAAAAAGGAAACCCCAATTTATGATTTTTAGAGAGATATGCCAAATGATAATAAGAATTTGGTTAGTGTCTTTCATGAAACCTTAATAAAGTATGTGTCCTCCTTTCATTGTAATGCATGCATAGCACCAATTATGCATACTCTTGACAAATCAAAGAGATTTTGAGGTAAATTCTACCATTCTTGTTAAAGTGACACAACAAAGGTCTTTTCTGGTATTTGGTGGTGGATTATGCTCTGCCATTTGATGCATAACTTCATTTTCAAGATCATCAACACACTTTGCTTGCTGACAGCAGGCATTATCATCCATGAGAAAGAAACAATATCCAATTGCACGAAGCAAATCAAATACATGAAGTACTATAATATTACAACAAATAAGTTTGTGCATTCGGAGTTCCTCTTTCCAAGATCTGAAGATATGTATGCCCATTCAACATTATGCATTCCTGGACCATAAACATCTACCTCTGTATTTATCAACTTCCAAAATGTCAGAATTATGCCAAATGTACCACTGGCCTCTTGAATTGCACTATAAACAAAATCTGCTTTATTCTGCAAACAGTAAATTTCCCCACTACTGACGAGTCCAGCTGATGTATTCAAAACACCACTTGTATCTTTCTTTTTTTGGAAATACCCAACGGAATACATCCAACTGGTTTACAGGAATACAAACCAACACGGTTTATTCCCTTTCCATTGCCTGGCAAGATATTCTGGAGCTTGTGCTTGTCTATATATTTTGTACTGATTTGAAGGCAGTTAGCCAATGTTTTCTTCTGGTTATAATCTATATACAACAATTCTCATTTATGTAGCTTTTGCTGGTCAAACAGAACTAAAATATGTAATAACCATTTCAGTTTCATAAAATTTTTCTACAACCATCCAGTAACACTTTTGGCAATACCAAAATCATCAACATCTCTGATTGGACAGCCTTTAATTTACCCACAATTCTTCCCCGGGTGAAATTGTCTACATGTGTTCTTCGACTCATTTATCTACGCTTGCCAGAAAGTACAAACACATAGCAAATATTCGAGAATAAAAAAAAGTATATTATAATGATAATATTAATTTCATTTATTATATTCCTTAGAAAATTTGTTAGCTTAAATAACAATTCAGAAATATAAGACATTGGGTTTTTTTTTATAATTATCTAAAATTAAAAATAACAAATAGCTACCAGGAAAAGTTTGCCTACAAATATAATAAAAGGATATTTGTAAATTAAACGTCAATTCACTTGCAAACACTTATTTAGCTTCAGTAAATAAACTTAAAATATTGCATTTTCAGGATTTTTGGAAGAAAAGTTAAAATTAAAATGGATTTAAAGGGAAAAGAGATTACTTCTGAAGAGGAAGGTTATCTTAAAACTAAAGAATGAAGGCAACACTTTTTGGGAAGCAAATGACATTTAGATTTTGTAAATGAGTACGTTAATAAGCCTCCATAGTTTTGAAGAAAAGTTTTCTCTGACAAGAACAAGTTTTGCGTCTTTGGTATCCAAGTGGAGGAAACAAGGTACAGCTTTTGAGAAGTAGAATCTTGTGCCTACAGTTAAGCATGATGGAGATGATGTAATGGTTTGGGGTTGTATGGCAACCAGTGACATAGGTTGTTTAACCTTTATAACCCAACATTAGATCACATGGTGTATATAAACATTATAAAAAAAATTTGAAACAGAGCACACAGCATTTAAACCTTGGAGATGACTTTTGATTCATGGAGGACAATTATCCCAAACACACTACCTATAATGAAAGCTCTGGCTGCTATAGAATATCAAAAATCAGTTGCATTCTCCTCCACAATCGCCAGACTTAAACCCTATTCAACATTTATGATACTTCTTGGAACGCAAGATTCACCAATATGACAAACTCAAAAGATATGCTGAAAAGAGTGATTATCACAGAATGGGATAACATTTCCAAGGAAACATTCAAACTGTTCCAATTTATATCCAAACAATTGATAGAGATTCTTAGATGCAAGGGTTATCGAAACAGCTACTAAAGTTCAATTGAAAGTCAATGGTAATTCATATTTGCAGGTTTTTTTATATGCATGTTAACATAAACAGCTACCAGAAAAAGTTATTTTTAAGTTTGTTTTAAAAAAACACTTATATTTCTGAAACTATCATCAAAAGCTAATGAATTGTCTAAGGAATAAAATAAAAATGAAATTAATATCATTACAATATGCTTTTTTTTTTATTCTTGAATATTTGCTATGTGTTTGTATACAGACTTTTCTGGCAAGTGCATCCTGCTACCAATCGCCAAAAGCAATGAACAAATCATCAAAATAAACAAAATATTGCCATGAATTATAATTGTCCAGTTTTGACCCAATCTTTCTTAACCCTTTCTAAGGCCGTGGCAAGTATACTTACCACCACATTCATAAATGCTTAAATACATTTTTTAAGGTTGGCATAAGTTCGCCAAATTTGTGGACGAAATAAAAATCTAGATATTCCATTTTCTTTTCTCAAACCATAGCAAAGTGTCTGGACTTGATAATTAATCAGCAAAATTAATTAAAGAAAACTTAATGTCATTTAATACCCTAAATGAATTTCTTTTCTTCAATGAATCTCGATCCCAAAACCATTTTATTAAAATACGACTAGAAAAAAAATGGCCCTTTAAAGGGTTAAAGAGAAATGCAACACTGATTCTACATCAAAATTTTAAAAATAGAGATAATTTAAACTGCAGTAAAAGCTTAACTAACCGGCATGCTCGGGAAACGTTGATTTCCGGATACCTGAAAATTCCGGATACCTGAAAATTCCGGATAGTTGAGTGTGATGGGGAAAATTGGGAGCGGGGTAGATTGCAGCCTTGTTTTTTCTTATTTGGCCAAATAATTTGTTTTTGTCGTCTTGAAATGTGAATTAAATATAATTTTTAAGAATACTTCAGTATCTTCCATAACATAGTATTTACAAAACATATTATGAAGATTTTAATTTAACATTTTGATGATGAAAAAAAAAGTATGATCTGCAGCCGAATTTTTACCGTAAATATGTAGATTGTAAAAATATAAACATAAAAATAGCTGACGAAACTGAAAAATATTCTATTCAGCAAGCATAATAAAACTCTTAAGTGATCATAAACAAATCCCAGATTGAATATCAAAACTAATTAATTATCTTTTGAAGAATCACGAGGGTTATTGCGCAATATGCACACCTCTAATTCTCCCGCACATATTACGTAATCAGAATCAACATCTGCCGGTATTCGAAGAGCAAATAAATAAAGAAAGAGACTTACCAATCTGGAGTGGCGCCCCCCCAGGGGGGTTTTTTTTTACCTTCTTTCCCTTTACTTTTTTTTTTATGGTTGTTTATTTTGTTTTTATGTCTTGTTTTTCAGTGAAAGGTGAGGACCTTTTATTATTTCTTTTTGATTCTCACTTTTGCTTTTGAACCCCCCCATAAACAAATCTGTGTACGTCACAGTACTGTATATTGCTTTTCGTGCCCTTCTACGCCCCTCCGTGCGTAGCAGACATTGCATTCCAGAAATAAATTGTCCGCGTGAATGGAACTTCGCCGGCGAGCGCGCGCATGCTAAATTTTGGCGCGCTAATGTAAAATTTTTAGAAAAACTAATTTTCTAATTTTTCCGGTTAGTTGAGCTTTCCGGATACTTGAATGCCGGATAGTCGAGAATTTACTGTGTTTGAAAAAATAACAGTTAAGGAATCTACCAAAATGATGAAGAAAACTATAGCAAGCCTTTTTATTTAATCCTTTCCTACTCATTTTGGGCATCTCGAAATTTTTGAATACCAAATATTATTAAAATTATATCTTAAAAAAAAAACAATCATGCAAAAGAATTTATAAGTCTTAAATAATGTCAGTCTACATGTTGATTTAACTGAAGAACCATCATATACAGGAAAATTCAAAGTAAATTTAAAAGAGTAAGGGACAGATTTATAGGAAAGGCATTATATATTTACACTTCTTTCATAGTTAAGAGCATTATATTAAGAGCATCCTCAAATATCATTGCTGGCAATGCTCTTAAAAGTTTTGAATTAGAAAAAAGGGATTAAACAGAAAAATCAATTTTATTCTGAAAGAGTAAAATACAATTCAACTCTTAATCCAGTCATGATAAAATTATTTTTCTTTTAAATTTAGACTCATAATTCAGAATAAATCAAGTGTAGATTCTTAATGCAGAACAAATCAATTATGGAATTTATTAAATGCAAGCAGACCAAATTAGGATGAAACTATGGCTAAAATTGGATAATATACAAAAATACTACAACACTACACTGTTTTCTAGTTTGTCTTCATAATATATTATGCAGTGAATAAAGAATATAAGAAATTTATCTTAAAAGGTTGAACTAAAATCCAGGGTTGCGGTGATTTAAATCAGTTGATTAAAATCAATGATTTAAATCGCGATTTAAATCAACTGATTTTTTTAAAAAAAATCACCGATTTAAATCACTTTATTTTAAATATCAAGTTAATCTGCTTTAATAAAATAAAATTGTTCATGTTTCTTTAAATAGCGATTTTAATGTATTTTTAAATGTATATTTAAAGAAAAAATGTTTATTTAAAGAAAGAATATGTAGAACATAGAAAAATATTTTATGGAATTAATGTAACTAGAGTACTTCCCATATCTTTATTTTTGAGAACACAAGCAAATTAGATTTTAACCCTTCGTGGCGCAAGGCAATAATTTTTTGAAAATATGATGAGAAAACAACATGAATGGGTTTAGTTTATTGTCTAGACAAAAAAGTTTTTAAGAAACTTATTTCATTCCAAGGGGGGGGGGGGGGTTGTCCCCCTTTCGCGTCACCTCCTCATGAGAACCCCCTTAGATACAGCCACCTTGTTACACTCAAAAATTATTGTTGAATCTTACAGAAAATCATAAATTAAAACTTCAAGAATATTGAAGCAAATTTTCGAGTTACTTTGCTAAAATTGTTCAACGTCCAGAACTGAAATCTTCTGAAGAACTTCCTTATCTCCGAGTCAAGGAATTTTCCCAAACTTTATCTCTAATAATTCCTATTCCGAAACAAAATTTCATAAGACTGCCATATGCATTCTAAAAGGAGTACTATTAGCCCTATCCTAAACCTATTATTTTCCATTTATAGTTGAATTTAGCGGTTGAGAAGCGAGTGAAATTACGTGTGCCAGTAATTGGCGCACTTCGCTGCAAAGGGTTAAATAAATCTCTAATGAGCAACACAATAAAATGCAAAGTGTGAGATGCTTTTTTTTTATAAAATAAATAAATATTATGAAAGGATCATGTTCACAAAGAAAGAACATAGTAAAATGCAGTGAGTTTCATTTTAAGACTGGAGAAAACTAAATAGTGTTGTGGACAACAAAGTTTTTATATTGCAATAATGTTCAAATGTAAGATAATTAAGTAATGCATATAAATATTCCGAAAGAAATACAAACATCTACATATTGCAATTTAAACTATGATCTATACTTATAAAAGGCAATGTTTGTGAGCGTGTGCACAATGTCCAGACGAATCTATCACACTTACAGTCATGAAATTTGGCACACAGGTAGTCCTGATGGTGACTTAAGGCACCTCGAAGCCTGAATTTAAGAATTTTATCTAGAAATTTTTTTATTTAATGTTTTGGGTGAAACAGATTAGGATTAGAGAAAGCTTCAAAACTTGTGTTTGTAATGAAACAAATGAACAGCTGAGTGTAAAATTCTCCAATATTCTAACATGCAATAATATATCTATAGTCATGAAATGACAATTTTTATTATATTTTTCCTTAATAAAATTGTCTTATATTTCAAAAGTATATTTTTTTTATATTTTAGTTCACAAATATTTTTTAACCCGTTCAGGACCGTCATCACATATATGCGATCTCTCTTTCCGTTCGCTCTGGCCCGTCATCACATATATGCGATCTCTCTTTCCGTTCGCTCTGGCCCGTCATCACATATATGCGATTTCAACTTGGAACGTTTTATTTGAATTTTTAAACGGCGCTAGATGGCGATAAAGTCCGTTACAATTTTCGAATAATATTTCACGGAGTGTTGACCTTCAGTATGCACTTTCGGTTCCGGATTTTTTTTGTTGGATGAGGGCTATTTGATTATGTAAACAACTGCGCGTGTTAGGATTGCGCATTTAAGGATTGCGCAATTAAAGCGTTATGATTAAGCAATTAAAGAGCTATGATTTATTTTGCGGTGGATTTTTTAAATATTTTGATGGCACGATGAAAGGATGGAATGTTTATTGGTTAGGGGTTGGAGTAGAAATTATCGTTTGCAGTTCGCTAGACAGTCTTTTGTATTTTTGGGGTAAATTATATTTTAGTTCAGTTGTTTTTTTAAATATCATGAAAATTTTATTACATTATATTCGGATATACTATCAATGATAATAAATTGTAAATTTCAGCGTATTTACTTGCAGTAATAATTTTATATGAATTTTTTAATAAAATTAGGCTTAACGGGAAAAATCGCCCGGTCCCGTGCGTACGCATCCTTCCGGAGCTCGCGGGCTTGGGGAAGCGCTTCTTTCTCCTTTCGCTGGTCCTGAACGGGTTAAATAGTAGTTACATTTTTGAATTAAATTTTTTTAAAATAAAGTACAGCTTAATGACTGGTATGTTGTTATATATATATATATAATTCTATGACTGTAGGGCTCATTGTCTAATATACAAATTTTAAATATATATATTTAGTTTTAAAAAAATCATTAAAATCAAAAAAAATCTTGATTTAAATCAAAAAAATCCGATTTAAATCAAATAAATCGATTTTTTTTGAAAAAAAATAAAAAAAAATCGACAACCCTGCTAAAATCATAACAGAATTATTTAAATATTCTAAAGTAAAACAAAAGTATACTGTAAAAGGCATTGAAATGTACTTACAAGCATCTTTTTAGGATTAGAAAGAGCATTCTTTTCTGAACTTCTGTAAGACCGAAACTGTAAAGAGGGCCTCTTCTTAAACTTAAGGTCCGCGTTTGAGAACTCGGCTAAAATGAATATTGAATAAAATTAAATACACCAGTATCCTTAAAACATACCAATAGCATTAAAAATACAAATTTTTATCAAATTTCTACAAAAAAAATAGAGATGATGAATACATAGAAGACGGGTAGGTAGGACAAAATTTAATAAAATAAATTTAATAAAGCTAATAACCAATAAAATAAATTTTTCCACAAAACTCCATTTGTTTAAATCATAGATTTTCATCAAAGTCTCCCCCACCCCTTCTCAGATCATTGATAATACAGGATGACAATTATTGAGCTATATGAAATAATTTTTTTAAAAAAAATTACCGAGTTCAAATTTTTTTATTCAAATGTTAAAGTAACTACAGATATTCGGATTTAGTTTACAACATGTTCGATATGCTTGCCATCAATGGCTATGATGTGGAGCATACGAAGAGCAAAATTCTGCAAAAATCACTGAAGTGTCGAGACATTGACATTACCAGTTATCTCGAACTTTTCAATCACATTTTGATTGTTTTAATACTTGGACTAGTTGTCTTCAGCTTGTACTTTGTCACAAATTTCCTTTGAGCCGCAATCAGGATGTTATTGCTTGAATAGTAGGATTTGACGATCGATATACGCTCAGAAACGCTGTATTTCAATGAAAAATGAACAATAAGAGCATGGAAGCTCAAAAAAAAAAAAAAAACACCAACATACCCTGCATTCAACCGCCAAGTTTTAACTGAATCTCACCAGCAGTTCAAAAGTTATCAAGTTTTTTTTCTCCATATAGCTCAATAATTGTGACCCTGTACCACTAGTTTACATATACAGTCAAACCCTGTTATAACAACCCCTCAATGGACCAATACAGAAGTTCACTATCACCGAGGGTTTGTTATATATCCAATTTTTCAAATATTTGCTATAATCATTAAACACATTTTTTGTGTTAAACAAATTAATTACACTGAACTACAATTATTTATAAGCTATAATAAATAGCAGTTTTTAGAAAATTAAAGAGTGAAGTTGATTGTACCCGCATTTCGCAACTTCTTGGTATTGGTCAGATTTTACTCGTAAGCTGAGATGGTAAACTTTCAGTCTACGGTGCCCACTTGCTTCTCGCTAATTTTTCTTGGCGCAGTTTCATTTGCTGGTGCCAAACACTGTTTGGGATGCGCAGTGCACTTTTCATTGCTGTACTGTGCATGCTTCGTTTGAAAAGGAGCGATTGAGCATGCAATGCCTTCGGCATTTCAAACGCGTACCGGGCAATTTTTTTAACTTGAAAAAACATCAGCGTCTTTGCTTTCTGCAAAGCGGGACACTAGTAGCTTCGCTTATTCACTGAGAAGCAGAAACACAGAATAACATACACAATTCTGAATCTAAAAGTGACTGAAAATGTTCAAAAACAAGACAAGTGTAGTTAAAACTTCACATACCTATTTTAATCGCCCAATTGCTGTCTACACTTAGGACACTGGTATCTGCTTGCTATCAATCCCTGATCCACATACTTCGAAAAGGAACCAATGCCATAATCAACAACAGCTGTACGAAGCGCACGTAATGAAATGATAAAATCAGATGAAAATCAAACCGACAAAACAAATTCGATTGAATCAACCTATCACATCAAATGGATCAACGGAACAAACCAATCAAAATGAATCTTAATATCGCGCCATGCACAAAACACCGATGAACAGATCAATTTCTGCGCATATCTCGCTCGTCAAAATCATCATTGCACAACCAAAACAAATATCCTCTCCTCTCCATTCTTGGCGGCTGAGAGTTGGCGATCCTAAGAAGGATGAAGTAAGTGGGCACCGTAGACTGAAAGTTAACCGCTGAGATTACCACGCTACAATTTTTCCAAATGGTCCCAACTGTAGATTCTGTAGAAAATTCTCTGCAAACCTCAGATTAACTTTCACCGTTTTCTATTCTTTTAATAATTTTCACTTTATCTTTCATGGAAAAAGCTTTCCATTTACTAACACTACCCATTTTAAATCAACTTGATGTCAACAACTCGAGCAATATTCAGCAAATGGAACCAAAGAAAGTGAAAGAATGTGGTGCAACATGTATTTTATCTCTTAGCAGTTTTGTCAGACACAAGGGAAACAGATACCCATTACCTCTGGAATACAAATGAAGGTGGTCGAGTGATAATTGTTCCTTTATCAACCTGCCATTTGTCACACTGGGTATTAAAAATGACCATTACAGGGTGGTCGCTGTTAATACGGTTTTCCCTTGAGGTAGTGATACCCGGTGACAGGCAAGCTAATTAAGTCAGTTTGCGAGGCCTAGCTCATGGATAAAAAATCCCCCATGGAATGAGAGGAGCAGATGATTCTAAGAGATAGAGCTGGTAGAAAGTAAAAGTGAGAATTTTGGTTCAATATAACCAAATTCCTTGCTTTTGAAGTTCATTACAAGAATTTGAAAATACATTATATAGTTCAGTTGGGACTATTTGAAAAGTTCATTATAAACGAGGGTTTTTCATACCTAGGTTTGACTGTATTATATCATTACATGTGCCATATTATGATTTATTGACATTCGTAATATATCCTATTTATTGCAGCTCTACAATTTATCACTGTTTACAGTGTTCATCCTCTATGAATTAAAATTATACGTTATCTACAAACCAAGTAGTGCTGAATAAACAATACTTTTGCTGCATTGCACACGAAAATATTTTAATTGTGAAATATGATACCAAATTTGCTAAATGCTTTCTAAAGGCAAACACTTTAGAAAATTGCTTCCAATAGATAAATATACTTTATTATATAGAATTTATTAACTTTTACATTAGTTTTGTTTTCTCCATCAAAACTGTGAGTAGACATACGTCATATTTTCTTCAGCAATTTTCAAAGTTTATAAAAATTGAGATTATTCTTTTTAGAACAGAAATGAAGAGAGTGCACAGGCCATTATTTAGTTTTCTTAATCATTTTGATCATGTGCCTAGCATTTCCTCATGTATTGTTTGCTACAGAATTCTTTTTAAAGCAGTTACAATAAAGCTTGTTTAGGAAATGATACTATCATTAATGGGCTTATAAGAAACTTCTTTAAAAGGTTATTATCTTTACAAATTCAGACTCCTGTAAAAAGTTGAATTGTTACTCAAGATAATTTACCTTTGGCATACAGAAATAAAAACCAAGTTAATATCTTAATAAAATGTAATACAACAATTAACCTTCTACAAAAATATTAGAGTTAAAATACAGCCACTATTCAGCCCATCAAAGGATATAGGAATTTAAAACTATGTAATAAACATATCTTTACAAATTATTAAATAAATATACATATTTCTGAATATAAGCTGATCCGTGTATAAGCCGAGGGTGCGTTTTCATTCAAAAATTTACCCCAAATTCAAAACCCGTATACAAGTCGAAATGGAAAAAAAAATAATAAAATCCGATAATTTTCAAACATTTTGCCATGACGGCGAAAATGTTGCCAAGCAGAAGATGCCTGCACCTCCCTCTTCACCTCCTGTTAGGGCTGAAAATATCCAGAAGTAACAGCTCATAATTACTGAACTACTCATTAGAATGTAATCGACTGCTCCTCTGTAGATTGTAATCCCCTCTGAAATTTTTTGGATATAGTCCATTAAGGTGCACATGCTTATAATGGTCAGAAATCTGCGATAAAGCAAAAATCGCCTTCTGCAAATTTCATTAGTTAAGATGTGGACACCACAACAAAAGGTGCAGTATGTGCATTTGTTGGCTGAATTTAAATCAGTGATGCATGTTCAGTAGTATGCGCAAGCAGAATGGCATCTTCCAACATTAAAATCCATTCGCCAATGGGATAGCACTTTAAGAGACAGCAACTTTGGTATAGCAAACTGGCAAACATCCTAAAGCTGAAGTGATGAACAAGACTTTTGATCTTGAGTTATGATTCATTAAATCCATTGTGTTTCAAAAAAAAAAAAAAAATTCAAACTGTGGACGAGTTGAAGACACCTATCATTCATCTAATAAGTCCTGATATGCTACGAAACACTTGGCAAGAACTCGATTACCATCAAGACATTTTGCTGTGCTATAAAATGTGCACACATTCAACTGTATTGATATTAAAAGAAAAAAAGACTTAATGAAATGTTCTTTTTTTAAAAATAAATATTTTAAAATTCTAATGAGTAGTTCTGTAATTATAAGCCATTACTTTTGGCCTGGATCCCCTGTATTTATCTTGTAGGCCTAAATTTTAGATTTCAATGTATACCTTCATAAGTGCCATTATTTTGATATTGCAATTTATATTAGATTTTACTATAGTTTAGCAATTTTAGGCGATACTTCACAAATTTTAAATATATATTTTTAAATCATGCTGGTGAAATTTAACCCTTTATGTCCCGAATGTACTTGGAACTAATGCTTTAATCAAATGCTGATATCTTTGTAATATAACCACTTTCCCTGACTGTGCTCACAAGGACACAAAGAGCATAGTTCCGACAGCAGGCAGTAGATGGAAGAAATTAAGTTATTTTAATTATTAAATTAACTTCAAAAATATTTTCCTTTTTCCAGGCGTTATTATGCATCAAAACTTATCTAATGGAGCAAAAACACATTTGAAACGTTAAAGGTAAATTTATTAAGATTATAAAGGAATATATTGCATGCAAGAGGAAGGATTTAAATTACTAACAAGGTGTGTTTCAATCTCTTTATCAGAAGGAGTTTCAGGTTTCTTTGTGCTTTTCCAGAATTTCAAGTTTCCTTCATTAGTTTTATAACCATAAGAAAAAATGAAAATTCTTATGAGGTAAAGTTTGGTCCAAGATAAAGGCAACAGACTTAAGGGAAGAATCGGACATAGCAATGGAAGAATTATATTGCTTAGTCAAAGAAATGGATTAAATAGATTTTATAATTTCAAATGGAATAGAATTAGAAGATATAGTAGCATATAGTCATGGTCTCAGTCTTCTTTTTTATTCTAAATTTAAAAAAAAAATACAAATTCCCAATTGTTTCCAGGAGCTAGTGAACAAGCCATTTAACTCTGGGATACAAAATTTACTTTTTTTTACCTCCTTTAAGGCTCTACAATGAGAAAGACTCAAAAAAAGAATGCAGGCATTTTTACAGTTCACGCACCTTTACTGTCCTGTACATTAAAGGTTATTATCAACTTTTCAGCACAGCTTACACAAGTAATTGTGCCGAAGCACAAAACTTTCAAATGACCAAAATGTTTGTACTGAAAACATCACAGGGGATTTAGAATACAAGGCATTTTAACTAATTTTATAAGCCCTACCTTAATAGACAGCAATATTCTTAACGAAGGAAATGCTTCAGGTCAAGATTTGTCCATCCCTTTGTATTGTAATGCATCATACATGAGCCATTCATTGGCTTTTCAATTCCTCAGTTACTTCCTCAATTGGTAAATGTAACAGTTTTTCAAAAGATATACTTCTCTAACTAAAACTAAAAAAGAAACAGAATAAAATGTCTCATTATTAGATTTTCTTTTTAAAATAAAAATGTGCCAAAGTTTCTTTTTGTTGTTATTTTTAGTTCTTATTTATTGCTTACTCAAGGGAAATTTTTTCTATTTATTCATACACAAGAAATGAAAGAAATTTAGGCTATGACAGCACTGCCCACCACCAAGCTTAACTAAACAATGTAAATAAAAATTAGTGTTAGTCAGGACCTATGCACTCAAGAATTCATTTTTACAAAAATTACTTCATTTAATATCAAGCACAAGATGAACCAGCCACTTGATTCCTAGCAAATTAGTCACCTAAGTGGGCAACCCATCAACTGAATCTATACACTGAAGACCATAGTACCTAACAGACTAATGCAGAGATTGAAGAGAGGTAGAGAAGAAGAGGTAAAGCTCAGAACTCTCCAAGTTTACACATTTACCATGTACAGCCAATATACAAGAAATTTAGCTACAAAGGAGAAGTTAGAAGTAAATAGAGTAGAGAGTTTCCTAAGGAGGACCTTTCGCTTGCCACTGAAAAAAATGCAGAGAATGTGAAGGAAGACCACATCAAAAGGGTATGTCGGAGTTGCATTGTTGGTCACACTTAAAGATGATGTATTCCAAGGCTGGTGGATCTAGTTTCCAGATTTTCTTTGAAGTTTATTCTATTAAAATATATAATTCTTTAATTTTCAAAATGGGAAAGAATTTCAACATGTTTTTTTTCCTGTCAATAAACACTTAAAGATAACTTAAAACTTCTTTTTGCATAACAGTATTCTTATCGAAGACATTCATGCACTCCTTAAAGAATAACATTCTATTTAGTATAAGAATAAAACAAGATACAATATGCAAAATGTACATAAATACTTGATCTCGCACGATGCTCTGCCTGTAAAACAATTCTGACTGAATGTGCCATAAGATGATCAACTGTTACAATGAAATAAATATATGAAAATTAATTTATTTAGATCAAAAGGTATTTTAGAAATAAATGTACAGGTGATGGTTAAAAAGTAAAAACAATGCATATATTAAAGCAGTGGCGAATCCGGGCGGGGCTATCAGGCTGCAGCCCCCCCTCAGAGTTAGACCAGAATCCTTTATTTTATTTAAAATCACTACAGCTGTTTTTTCTTAATGCCCCTTTAAAAAAAGTGAAAACATTTCTTCCTGGCTTTTGATAGGCTCGAGAATTTTCCCCACTTTTGTAGTAATTCCTCTTGCATTTGTTGCATCAACATGGTCAAAAACATGTTTTTGCTAGTTATTTCATTGCGATTTGTGTTAAATTATCGAAAGTATTGTAGTGTTCTTTATGATTCTTATTGTCAGGTGAGTAAAGTCTGTGAAGTTAAAGTGTTTTGGTTTACATAAGCCATAAGATTTGACATTCGTCACGATGATACAAAACCCTTTATACCTCAGTCTCCCCAGTCCCAAATCCTGGATTCGTCACTGTATTAGAACAAAATTAACTTATTATTCCATGTCTTAATTTGCTTAAAATATAACAATACATAAGTAAAATCCATCAATAATATCATGGATTAAGAAAGAGAAAAAACATGACGATATGTAGGCCACACTTATTTTTTTCACAAGAATTGTTGTCAATGGAAACAAATTCTTTGAAAGATAGGGCACAATGCAATAACTGATTTGGTGTAATCACAGATTTTGATTCAAAATTTTCTAATAAAACTTGCACCAGTATATGCAAAATCATCAAACAGTCTTACAAAAGTTATAATAGGTACATACTGCTGTAATAGTTTAGTATCGCAGAAAACGATAACTCGACACCAACAAATTAAATTTATACAATTACAGTTGCATATAAAGGGAAATAAGTTTTCAATAAAATGCCAAAATAAATTATCTGCTTATTGGTCTGGTTATTCGTGTAAGTATTACGGAACCTAACTTACCTAAGAAAACAGGCGGCTGCAAATTCTTAGGTTGTAACGATACTTTTGTTTCGGATTTGGCCATACCAACAGAACTTCTTCAAGCGAAGCAAAGATTTTAAAAATGTTTTTGAAATAAAACTTCTTTTGAGCAATTCTTCACAGAGAAAATTATTTCAGTGACATTAAAATATTGCTTGAAAAAAAGAACTTCATAGAACGGACATACACGGAATGGTTATGTTTCCTCCGACAAAAGAAAAAGACCCTGAAAATTTGAATCTTGAAACGAATATTGACAATCGAGTGTCTTGAATCTATCGTTTTTTAAAAGGCAAATTTAAATATCCGCGAAAATGAAATATATTACTTATTTCACTTCAGCTCATAAATTTTAGCTTGGTAAAATAGTTTTTATAAATAAAAATTTAAAGAACAAGCTTGTGCTTGAAATTGGACAAAAATATTAATGAAATTAGAAACAAATAAAACACAATACAACATTTGAAAGCTTTTTATCTTCAAGTGTATGTTTGAATCGCCCTGGAGCTCAACAGTCTAGAATCGATTTTTCCTAAAAGACTCGAAGACATGAGTATATATATATATATATTCTACCTAGTTGTCTGGATTGATTGAGATTCTCCAGGAAAAACTCGGTCATACGTGATTTTATAAAAATTATTGAATGTAAAGCAATAATCTTGAATCTGATATCTTAAATTTATTTGTTTTTTATAATATTAGTTAGTCCAAAACACTTCTCTTGTAATTTCAGAAATGGGCGAGTTTTCTGCTTCGTTAACTTAGATTAAGAACCTTGACTTTATTTGCATTACTTTCAGACTTCCGCTAAGAAGATTCCATTGACTTAGGCATTACACCGGAATTACATAGCTAAGGCCTTTTAATGCAAAAAACCAAAACATAAAACTCGTCCATTTTAGCGCTGGAGTAAGCGGGTGGAATCACAATTGTGATCGTTGAAACTTCGTTTTTGCTCATTTTATTCATGGTTTTTCTGAATGTCACAGAGCATGAGATCGCGCAATCAGGACGTGAAGATTAATTATTAGATAATCACTCTTTTCTCAGCAAAAGAGATTTGCGGGTCTATTCTGGTACCCCGGTTGGGTTGGGAGACGTCACTTTTTCCGCCCGTTAACGACAAGTGCGATTCTCATACCCGTTTTTCCAACCGGTTGGGATCTCGCTCGGTCGAAAAAGGACTCCGATTTCTCGCCAGCTCTGTACCTGGCGTAAACGCTATTCGCTAGCGAGAAGTGTTGTTTCGATATCAGAACTTATCAAATTTCCGTTCAAATTGGAGGCTGCTAAGACGTTAATTGTGTTTTGAAAGGGTTTATCGGGATAAATGTAATCTATTTGACCAATCTGAAGAAGAATTTATCAATTACTTTAGATTTTTTTAAAAGTAGTTAAATCTTTTATCGAATTTAAATAATTAAATCTAATAATTTAATACAACAATCTAAAGTAATTAAATCTTTAAAAGTAGTTGAATCTTTTACTACTCCATCACGATAGTCAATAATGATATTTGATAATTATCTAAGATCAATTACATTTAAGGATTTAATTACTTAATATTTTCTTATTAAATTAAATTAGGGTAACATTTTAACATTTCTTTTAACATTGAGTGTGGAATGACTTTCCTCATTCCGTATATATATCATTACAATTTTTTTATTTGGGTTTTAATTCAAAGAAATTTGTCAAATATTTGCAAAGTAATTGCAAAATCTGACAATAAAAGAATTTTTCTTGTTCCTTGATAAAGATGTAATTTTTTTAATCTTGTGAAAACTTGCTGAATTTAATAACTTTTTTTCATGTTTTATTTTCTTATGTAATTGGAAAAATAAACAAATGGTTTGTAATATCAATTTATAAGATTTATTCATCTTAAAATAATTGGCATGGAAAAAAGTTTATTACTTTTCCTCTCTCTAGAAAACTGGTAAAATTACACCAATATATTGAAAAAAAGACTGCAATTTATGTTCTATAAATGTATAATATTATTATAAATGTATATTTTGTAAAAGATAAATGGTTTAACCCCCCCCTTAACAATGGACTTATGAAAGCAAGAAAGATGCATTATAATGCATCTTATAAGAGCAGAAGTTAAATCTTCCCACCTCTTACCCTTGGTGTCTTTTGAAAAGATGCGTTCAACTTTCCCACTTAAAATTTGTGGATATTTTTCAAAATAATCCAACATAATTTCGAATTGGGAAGCAAATGTACGTTTCGCCATAGTTCCTTTAGCGATTCAAAACTCGAATTGAATCTGAAACCATAAACAAAAATATCGCCTGACGATCGCTTGATATGCTGCGCGCTCAGCAGATATACGTCACTTCCTAGCGTAAAGCGAGATATTCGAAACGACCAAGGTACGAGAATCAGACCCGTTCTTTCGGTCGAGAAAAAGCCATTAACGTCCCGCGGTCGAAAGGCAAAACGCTCCCAACCCAACCGGGGTACGAGAATAGACCCGTTGAGGAGGTTTTAAAGCATATCTGCACACCTATAGCCAGCCTTGACACTGTATTTTCTTCAAAGAAATAAGGGACAATAATGAAAGATGATGTAAAGCCACACGACAATGTTAGTTTAGAGCCATGCAATGGAATTTGTTGATGAGAGTTAGGGTTGGTGTCCAACCAGACGCGCCAAATGAGATAAAAGAGAGCCCCATCATTCCACATGCATTGCTAAGGCCATGAATAATCCACTGTCATTTGAACTATGAACATTATAATGAATGCTTATCTCATATCCAGATTACTAAAGAATTTTTTTTTAATATTGTACATCATACCCAGATAGCACACACACTTGCAGCAAGTGTGATTTTTCTGGATATTAGATTGTCATGACAAACTTGATGCGGCCACATTGCAGTAAACTTCTAGCCCAGTGGTTTCGTAATTGAATTCGAAATTAATTAGGGGAAAGCTGTAAATTGTTTTACATTTAATAATTGTTAATTTTTAATCCCTTCAGTTAAGGTCTAGAATAAAACATACTAAGTGTTCCCTCTCCTGCTATGCGAGCTTTAGAGGCTGCATGCAGATTTGTAGTCAGAAAATAGGACTTTTTTCAATAATTGAACAATACCTCAAATCGCTAATCAAGCGCTTGAAGAAAGAACGGACCAAGTTATCGGTTCACCCTACCTGTAATTGTTATATATACATTTTAAATTTGTTCAGGATGTTTTTAGAATTATTTCAAGGCTTTATGTAGTATATTTTGAGGGAATAAAGAAATCACTATTATTATGATTCAAAAAAGGAAAATATCACACGAAAATTTCAACAATGGCTGAGAGCTTAATGAAAAACAACGACTTTCATTTTAACCCTTATTATTTAATTACGCGTGATTGAAATGATATTAAATAGATGAAAAAGTTTTAGATCAATTTCAATTGTTTAGATGTTGAAGGTGAGTCATAACCATTAATGGCGGTTTGCTTACTGTCACTTTTCTCCACTTTCATTGTTTGACATTCTTCCTCCAAGTCAACTTCTGAAATTATCTCCTCCATCCTGTTATCGATTTCAGCCTCTTGGTTAGTTGAGTTTGTAATGATGTTATCATCTTCTGGAGAATTGGTACACCCTTGCCCTTTGCAGTGATAGCAAATTGTAGAGAATTTAATGCCAGATTTCCTACAGGTGCAAGTCAAATTGCACCCTTTTGCGCACTTCATGATATCATAGAGAGAAAGGCTGGAGGAGCTGGTTCTTTGTGGTGATGGGAACTGGTTTCTTGGTGGTGACTGGGAAAAATCCATGTTTGGTTTCTTCCCAATCCCAATCTAAGGGGCTTCTGGAAAATCCACTCCAAAGTTGAACCTGTAGGAGAGAGAACACGGAGAGAGTGTTCACGTGCAACTGCTGTAGTGGGAGGGAGAGACGCTAAATTGAAATTATTTTTTAATAGTGATTTTTGAAAAAGTTTAAATGTCAGTTTTTTAATGTTCTTTCCTCCATAAAGAGCTATCAAAACTTTCTGTCCTGCTTCATCTATGCCAACCAGACATGCATTTTCATCACGGAAAATGCTCACAACTTTTTGAAGTTCAGTGCTGTTCAGAATGTTCATAAATTTCTTCTTCCCCTGTCTGAAAAGAGCGGATGTGGTATCGCAACCACTGAACGCATGAAGAAACAAAATATTGTCCTTTATTGTGTGGAACAATGCTCATGGTAGCTGCATAATATAAAGCATCTTCTGCTTTACCTGTCCCAGGCTTCAAGAAGAAAATGTTTTCGGATTTAGTGGATGTTGTCATTATAACCAAGAGGTCGATGGTCGATATCTTCACCAACAAACACAACAAATTGTGACCTTTTTTCTATTTCCAAAGCACTTTTGATTATTAGATAATCAGCATCTTCCTGAGCTTACTTCACAACAAAACCTTCTTTTTGAAACTTAACACATAACATATTTATAAGCCTTTGCTTGTTCTTACCATTTGATAAAAATTTCTCTTGGGACATAGTGGCTGACATCGATTCATCAAACATAACATAACCAGCTATGTGTTTCTTTGTTCGTCTGATACGTACTATGATTTTGTACTTTCCGCTGCATCTTTAGGGTAACCATAAAAAACTATTGAAGCCCCTTCATTGAAGTGCTTTTTGGCGTAGTCAACCTATTTCTTCAGGATGAAAGAAAATGATTCCTTTTCCTGTCACAACACGCGATGTAACAGAAATCCTCCATCAACCAAATAACATGATGAAGTGAAATGCACGTCAGTCGCAGTACAAAATAAATCATAAAATACTGACTTGCGGGTCTTGCGCAGTCCTCCTTCATCAAAGAGTGGCAATGGAAAAAGAGCCAGCTCAAATTCAAAATATTTCTCTAACTCTGCATCAGACTTTTTTAGAGGAGAGATTCTTCTGAATATTGAGCCAGGATTCACAGGAACTAATTCATCGTGAACTTTCACCTTCGAAGTGAAACCACGATTAGGCATTACTCGGTTTTTCCGTTTAAATTAAATTCCGTCTATTTTTTTTCTAGTTCGAAAGCAAAAGATTTTAAAACGGTTGTTTTCATAGCAAATGTGATAAAGCTATTGTTTTAAAGCTAATACAATGCATGGTTATGCTGTTGTCGGATGTTTGATGCATTCGAGAAATTTCGGAAGGCAAAAAAATTTCTTTTCATTTATTTCCGAAAGATCCTGATGTTCGGAAACTTTGGATTATAGATGCAAAAGAAAAGATCTCTTTAACCTCTATCTTGAGATCTTAAAGATCCCTTAAACATTCCATATTTTGATTCCTTCTTGATGCGTGACTCTTTAACAGCGTTTCCACAAAAAGACAGGATTAGAAAAAGTTTTTATGTTTCTAAGAGATCTCTGAAATATGATATTTATTCCGTTGCGTATCATTGGGACTAAGCGGTGTGCTCCTAAAGCGACGTCATCAACGCATCCACTCTCTGTATTTGTATTTTAACTATCGATAGATGATGGAAACGTGTTTCCCATATTCAAAGATGGGTAAATATTCACTAATCAGCCACAACAGTAACAATGTCCCTTGTACAATGCAACTTGCTTACTTGAAAGAGAACTGGGAACTCTCATTCCTTCAGGGTTTTACTTTAAAGTTAGTTGTATATTACTCTCCTAATTTCGTGACAATTTCGTTTATGGTACTTTTTTATTGAAATATTTTTTTTTTTATTTCAAGCTCAGTTTATAATTTTGGAAGATTTATTTTGTAAAATAACTGGTAATTTATTTAAAATGCCGTGCATATACCTGAATGCAGAAGAAGCTTTGAGTTATTTTGAAGAACTCCCATCGGTTGAGAAATCTGTTGCATCTAATTAATAAACACGCTTTCGACCATTGCTGAAGCTTTCGTGTGATGTTTTCCTCTAGTTAAATCATAATGACAGTGGTTTTCCCCCTCAAAAAATACTAAATAAAGCCTTGAAATAATTATAAAAGCATCCTGAACAAATTTAAAATATATATATAATAATTGGAGGTAGGGTGAACCGATAACTTGGTTCGTTCTCGCTTCAAGCGCTCGATTAGCGATTTAGGTAAAACTTTGAAGTGCAGTTGTGAGCTTAATTTTCTTTTAATATATTAAGTATTGGTTCTCATTGTATTCAGAATTTCAAGCTCTATAATTTTTGAATCTCAATGTTTTATAGCATGAGTTGTTTCTGAGATATTGTTCGATTATTGAAAAAGGCCCTATTTTCCGACTACACACAAATCTGCAAGCAGCGGCTGACCTAGCAGAAGGGAGAAACTTAGAATGTTTATTCCAGACCTAAACTGAAGGTATTAAAACAATTTCCAGCTTCCCCTAATTAATTCCGAATTCGGCCTTTTTTACGACCACTGGGCTATTCCTGCAAAGTAACAAAGCATAATCGACCAACCCACTTGCAAAACAAGTTTGCTGTGACCCAGATAGCATATAAACTTGCAGCAAGTTTGATTTTTCTTGATATTAGCTTGTCCTGACAAACTTGATGTGGCAACTTTGCAGCAAACTTCCAGCAAAGTAACAAAGCATAATCGACCAACCCACTCGCAAAACAAATTTGCTGTGAAGTTATGACAAGCTTCACACCACGTTTACAAAACAAATTTGCTGCAAAGATGATACAGCACACTTACAGATAATTTTTGTCTCTGTTTTAAAAAACATCCGATTTTTAATAGCATCTCCTAGACCGTCCTTCTTTTTATTAATTCAATAAATCAATGATAATTGTAAAAAAACTAACTTTTTCATTAAAAAAATTTTGAAAAATTCTCCATCTTTTTACTAAATTTAGAACTCGCACTTTAAAGAAAAATATATCGCCTTTTCCTTAATGTTGAAATTTTAACGTTCATAAACAAAATTAAACCTAAAAAACAATCAATGTTTGTTGAAAAATAATAACTTACATTTTATCCCATATTATTAAAAGTAATTACTTTTGAACCCTAATTTCATAACTTATTCCACTAGAAAAACGTAGTTATTAGCGAAAATCGCTCTCTCTTTGACTTTCAATGATATTCTCAACTCAAAATTTAAAAAATTAATGAAATCAAGAAAACAGTTTAAAATAAAACGTGTAGATGCACTATCTATTAGCGTAATCTATCCCCCCCCCTTAAGTGTCTGCTGCCTGAGTGGCTAAGGCAACTGGCTATGAAGTGGGTTGTCGGGGGTTCGAATCCGAGGTTTGTCTGCGTTCTCTGTTTTTGCTATAGTTTGCAATGAATTTGACGCAACAAGCTTGCGGCAAGTTCGACGCGTGGTGACTAACTCGTTTGCAATAAAGCTTAAAAACAATTCACTAGAAAAAGTAGAATAAATTTAAAAAATAATAAATTTAACTTAAACTTTAAACAAAAACAAAAAAAAATTAAACGATAACATTTATATAATAAAATTTAAACAATGTTTAAGTCGTGCGCAATTGCAGCTACATACAAAAAACAAAGAACAATGGAAATCAAAATCATTCAGAGAAAGCCAAAAAGCAAAGATAAACTCAGAGGGAATCGAATTAAACAAACAAGGAATCCATTCCAGTCCATTTTATCAAGGGCTAAGGACTTTATTCAAAATAGATTCGAAATAATTGAGAAATTTTTATGCAATAACTTGTTTCAAGCTTGTACTCTTGCCGTATCAAACTTGCTGCAAGTTTGCAGATTTGCAGAGTTGCTATCTAGGTAAGGAAAAAACTTCAACACTTCCTGTACTGTGCATGTGATGTGGGCAAAGCCCGTGATATACCTATTAACTCAATATAATCTGCAATATTACTACGATATCTTCACGATATTGTAAACCATTCAGAATATCGAACAACATTCGTAGAAATATCGTACAATGTCTTATGTTAATAGAGATCACATGTCTTCTATTGCCTGTTCCGCGGCTGCATTGGATATTCCCTTTCTTCTCTGCATACTAGTTTCTTTCCAGCCTCATTAAGATTTAACGGTAAATTTTACAGTCTCTTCGAAACGAAAGGACAACTACGCAAATCCTTGATTAGTCAAAATGCTTTAAGTGGGGCAGATGCTTTGCTGTTTCGCTGATAAACAGGTACAGTGGCGTAGAGAGGGCAAATCGCGTCGGGGACATAGAATTATTTTGGCACCCCCTAGTCATATTTGCTTACTTATCGAATTCACCAGAAAATAAATACAGTGAACTCTCGATATCTCGAACTTCGATATCTCGAAAACCTTGATATCTCGAAAAAATATTTTTCCCCTTGAAATTTCGTATTTCTCTAATGTTAATTTCAATTCCTATCTCGAAGTGTTTTCACTCAAAACCTTGATATGTCGAATTTTTTTCGAAGCGAAATGTATTT
Organism: Araneus ventricosus; assembly: GCA_013235015.1. Taxonomy (NCBI): domain Eukaryota; kingdom Metazoa; phylum Arthropoda; class Arachnida; order Araneae; family Araneidae; genus Araneus; species Araneus ventricosus. The sequence continues at coordinate 60,532 of BGPR01004281.1, read as the reverse complement.
TCTCCTTTGAAAATCGTTGTTTAGTCACATTGTGACCTTCATGAAGATCTCACGTAGGGGATGCTGCAAAAGGGACAATACCACTCCCTTTACACCCAAATGGACATTCAAGGTCGCATAGTATCGGCTGGATCTGATGAGTGTCATTCTCACCAATTCGTTACGCAAGCCTATTAGCTGTTGTGGTTATTTAACAGGTTCAACAAACTTGACTACACCTGTTAAATCAGTCGGCGAAAAACGTTTGTGGGGTGTAGTTGCGATTAAAAAGTGTGTGAATTGCCAGTTCGAGTTGCAAAAATGGAAGGTGGTGCCATGGAGACGAAAAAAATAAGTGTTAAACGAAAGTTGAATGTGTTGACAGTAAAGAAAAAGATCGAGATTTTCGAAGCTGTTTATAAAGGTGGGAAGAAAGGACAAATCGCCAAGGATTTTAAAATTCCAGCATCGACTTTATCTACAATACTAAAGGACAGAGAGAAAATTAAAAGATTTTTTGAACTGAAAAAAGGATCTATGAAGAAGATTCGAATTGAGATCCTGAATTAGAAGAATGCTTCATAAAATGGATTAAACAATGCAGAGATTGTAATTTACCTATTGGAGGCAATGAGTTGAAAGAAAAAGCGGAACAATTTGCACAGAAGCTGGGTTACGAAGACTTCAAAAGCAGCAATTGATGGCTGAAAATCTTTAAAAAACCGTCATAACATTGTTTTTAGAAAATTGTGTGCCGAAAGCCAATCATTGAGTGATGAGCTTTGTTCGGAATGGATAAAAACTCTTCCTTATCTTCTACAAGAATATTCAGTGCTGATGAGACTTCAAAGCACTGCTAGACAAAACTACAGTTTTCCAAGGAGAAACATTCTATAGAGGAAAACAAAGTTAAGAGCGAGTACCGTTACTTTTAGCAACCAACATTGAGTAGGACTAAGAAGCTTACTCCATTGATGATTGGAAAATCTAGAAACCCAATGTGCTTTAAAGGAATTAAGTCATTTCCACTTCATTATAAAGCAAATAAAAAAGCTTGGATGACGAGTGAATTTTTCTCAGAGTGGTTAAAACAAATAAACAAGAAAATGTGTATAGAGAAGAGTAAAATTGTTTTATTCATTGATAACTGCACGGCTCACAGCCTTATCCCTGAAAAGAACGCAATATAGGTGGTTTTCCTCCCACCTAACACGACTTCCAATCTGCAACCTCTAGAACAGGGTATAATAAGAAGTTTTAAAGATTTTTACAGGAAGGAACTTGTAAAGAAGGTTGTGGATTCAATTGATAAAAAACAGAAAATGAAACCGTTTAATATGCTTGATTCTATGAGGATGGCAGACAGAGCCTGGATGAACGTTACACAAAAGAAAATCAAAGACTGTTTTGAAAATCTTGTTTTTCTAGTGTGGAAAGTGAATTAGATGAGGAGCAGGAGCTCCACACAGAAACACACAAGTGTGAAGAATGGGAGAAGGTTTCAAAAATCCTCAACCTTTCTAAAACGCCAACGTTTGAAAAATTTACTGAGTTCGATTAGGAGGTTCAAGTGTGTGGACTGTGGACTGATCATGAGATCTTTTTTCAAACAATTTCTTCGCCTTCGAGTCATGAGGAAGAGGTGGATGTTCCAGCAGACACCAACATTACTGCGGGTCAGGCTAAAGATGCTGTTCACATCATGTTCATGGAATGTACAGAAAACGTGGAAAAAGAAGATTTCGCAGCTATTTTTTGGATTGAAAATTTAGAAAAGTAATTTGAAAAGAGGTGTCGCCAGGTCACTATGCTGGACTTTTGAAAGAAATTCTAAGTAGTAGTAATTTATTACAAATACATTCTGTTTTAAAAATTTTATACTTCTATGTAAATTAATATCACTGCTATAAATTAATATGGAAATTATTGCTATTTTCAGACATTTAGCTCTATCTGGCTAAAATATTTTACAATATATTCCTTACCTTGAAATTATGTGTAATTTTTAATGCTTGGGAGGGTAACCTCGTTATCTCGAATTTTTTTCGGGTCCCTTCGATTTCGAGATATCGAGAGTTTACTGTAATGCAGTAGATGTTCTTATGTATTTCTTTTTTACACATTATATATATTTATTTACAATCAATTAATATATAATATTTAAATACAAATTTAATTAAAGATTACAATGTATTAAGCCTATGATACAGAATTTATTTTCCAACAGTGGTTACATAAATCTATCTAAATGCATAAGGAATATAGGAAAGATAGCAAAAATAAATTTTGCTAATTTCTTTAATGCAACTAATTAAATAAATTTTAATTGCTCAATTGTTAAAAAAACCCTCCTACTTAAAATGAATAATATAAACAAATTTTAATAAATATATGTTAAATTAGATCTAATAAATTTTAAAAAGGCAAAAATTTAAGTGATGCAATGTAGTGTTATACTAGACAATTAATTCGAATTACATTGGAGATTAGATTTCGATTAAACATGTATTTTCTAACCCTTATAGTCGAAAATTCATCAATTTCTTCATCGAAATTAATTTTGCCGAAAATGTCTCTTTCGCTGCTAAGGGGCAAGATCACGTAGGCGATTTTGCCCCATGGTTGCTCGTAAAAATGACAGAATTATTTTCATTTTGCTGAACGACTTTGGACTTCTATGTAAAATCTGACTTATCTTTCTTAACCCTCTTACTGGCATGACAACTTTCATGGCCTCTGACTTGTTTGCATTTTTTTTAAATTTCCTGTTAAAGAACTAATTTGTTCTAAACCGTTTTGTTTCTCCATTTTTAATTTTTAAAAAATTCTTGAGGCGTGAATTCATGTACAAAAGTAAAATTCCAAACAATTTTTCCATAAAGTATTTTTAAACTGAAGATTAATACCAAATTGGATTCATTCTGGAACTTTTACTGATTATTTCACAATGCAAAAAAGATGTAGAGTCAGATTACTTTTATAAATCATTCTTGATAAGCTAAAAATACCTTTCTCATACACTAAAAATATTGACAAACATAAAAAGTCTCGGAGATCCGTTTGAATAGAACATGAAATTGATTTTAATAAAAACGTGCTAATTGTGAAATAGAAACACATGAATTTAACAACTTGCAGAAGTTCAAGACATTGAACTTCTACAATAGTTGTTTACTCTTTTCAAAACAGAATTTTTTTAAAAAATATTTTAGGCTAAAAAATGAAAATACAAAGAATTGAGAAATATAAAAGTCTGTTTTAAGAGCATATTTTTAATATAATAATAATTCAAAATACGTTATCAAAATATAGTTAGTCGTCCGTAATATAATATGTAAACAAATTATTAATTTCATGTTGCTTTTGGTTGAAAATTGTGTTCAAGATATATATTGCCTCAGATGTGCTGTTGTAACAAAAATTACCCTTCTTAGACTCGAGACCTTATTTTTATTGAATTAAATATATGGAAATAATTGAGAGTCATAATCTTTGCAAAGTTCACAAATGGGATTAGAGCACTGATTAAAACTTTTACTCTTTCTATTGAATATGAATTTAAAGAAAATAATTTTTTGACGTTACAGAAACATTATTTTCAAATTAAATAAAGACAGATTAGAATACTGCATTCTATATAATAAGGCTATCAATGTATCCCCCAAATTTAAAAGATTTCGAATTTTTATGAAATTTATACTATTTTGTTTCCTGTTTGGAATGCAATGAGCTCATGAAATTGGCATGTTGTTCAATGAAATGTTTACTATAAAATATTGTTCAGCATTAAAATCATATTTTAATTAATACTTACCTTATTGTCTATAATTTTTTTTTCAAAATGGGTCATCTAGGCAGAGTCTTCCAACGGATGAGAATTCACAATTGAATGAGTACTCCAACGAATGAGATAAACACAATTATGTAGAGCGCAGCACTAGATTTTTTCCTCCTGCACAGCAAACAAAAAATTATGGTGCCTTATTTCTTCGCGTACGAGTCTCGCCCAGCTTTGAATATCGCGTTTCTCAAATAGCAATAAACTTTACCAAGGTAAGAAGGAGCAGAATCATCAAGAAATTTCATCCTTTAATGAGATTTTCCACGCTCGAGGATGTACCTTAATCAGATTAACATAAGGCACGGTAGGGCACCAAAGTGATAAAGGTTCTCAAATGACCCTTAGGTTTTTAACAAAATTGTAAGGGGAAATGAATAAATATCGGGAATCGTTAGTTTCACTACTCTTCACCACTCTTTTTTTGGAAACGGGAAGGAACGAGAAATTTTCTAAGCATGTCCCTTAAAGGGATGGGAAAAACCTACCGGTTTAAACTGAAAACCGGTTTTTTCGGTTATTTTTTTGCCCCGGTTTAAACCGGTTATTTTTTTAAATCCAAAAACAGGGAAAAAAAAGCGTGTCGGAAGATAGGCTCGATTTTAGGTTCGACTAGACTAAAATTTACGAAGTTATAAAGCTTTGAATCTCATCATCTTAGGCCAACCACCGACAACCGCTTTCTCGAGGCGTCTGTTGGTTGGCGGGTTACTGAAAGAATCTTGATGAACAGATAAATGTTGGCCAACGGATTGATTTCCTGCAGTAACAATACTAATAAAAAATTTTGTCTGCAAACGGCGTCTGTTTTTTGTAGCCAAAAAATATTTACCTTCAGTCGGAAGTTTTGTGGCGTCCGAAAGATCAGTATCTACGTTGAATGATGTTGTTTCCAATGAGAGGTGTCGATTCACGGATCAACTGCATTGCTGAAAGAGTCTTTATGAGCAGATTAGATGATAAATATTGTCCGATGAATTAATTTCTTAAGAAAACAATGCTAATACAAAATGTTGTCTATAATACTTACTTATTGAAATAATTACTCATTTATTATTATTACATATTGTATTAATTACTTATTTATAATCATTACTTATTAAATTAATTAATTATTGTATAAATACTTACTTATTGTATATTATTATTACTAAAAAAAATTCTGTGCACAAACGTTGCTTTTTTAAAAAAACCCGAAAACCATTAAAAAAAAAACCGGTTATTTTGAGCGGTTTTAACCGCCAGGTTAAACTGGAGGTGAAAAAACTGGTTTAACCGAAAACCGGTTTTTTTGCAATAACCGCCATCCCTAGTCCACTTGCCATTCGTCGCCTAAAGACAGCAGTCATTATATAGCATCAAGATAGATGTTTCCCTAATGCGGGGATACCCTTGCCTTGTAAGGAAAGATTTTTGCGTTTGTTTACTCATTTCCTTTATTTATAAAGAAAGTTTCTGAAACCAGCTTAAGCAATTTCCAGAAGGCGGCAAGACTATAAGAAAGGAAAATCCCTTGCGTCTTCACCCTTTAAGCCCTTACTTGAATACAACTAAATTTAAAAGTAAATAGAATTATCTGAATAATTTCCTGAAAATTAGAAAAACTTGGGTAATTTTTAAGAATTTGAGAAAGAAAATAACAATAATATTTTTACTGAATTCAAACACATTAAAAATTTTCCATCACGGCGCTACCCCCCTCCCCAAAACCGACGCCCGGGGCATCAGTACCCCCTTGCTACGCCACTGAACAGGTAATGCGCTATCTAGTAAACTAATTATTGGGGATGTCTATTCCTTATATATGCTCTCGGGTACTAGATGCAATATTATGCAAATTCCCTGCAGTGCAGCGCCATTTCCCTTTTAATGGCCTTGACGAGAATTAATATTATTTTTACTTCAGAAATCTAAGCATGTTCACGAAATTTAGTTCCGATCTTTAGTAATCTTTCCAATAGAGAGCAGGAGTAGCGTTAGAGTCTGCCAGATGAGAGAGAATGACCTGCTACATGGGGGGGGGGAGGAGGAGGAGTGTAATGATGACTCTGTCAATTTTTCACAGATCTTTATTTAGCCCGTTGCGTAATCGGGGTACACAAATTTCCCCCGACACACAGCATCAGCGATAGGGGACCCTGTCCCCCTCACTAGAGCCACCCCTGGTGGAGAGGTCTAAGCACTTGTTCAATTTCGATCACCCTGTACTTTACATGCTTGAGAAGCTGACTATATTATATAGAAGTGTGTGCCAACAGAAAATGGTACCCAGGGCAAGCACCAAAACTGTGCCCTTCCCTCGTTTTTTCCAAAATATGCTGCTCATATTTTAGAAGAATTATGCTGGGAACCTACAAATATTTTAATGATAGTTCTTTAAACAAAATTTATTGTCTTTCTTAAAAATGAATATATTGTATAGCATATCTAAAATTTTTGTGTGACTAGTATCGAGAAATAGAGAATGAAAACACGATTTCTACAAAGACCAAATGCTTTTAAAATAACATACGGATAAGTCTTATAATTCCTATTACATATATCAAATATTTTATTTCCGAAATATTAAAGTTATTTATTACAGCGAAGCTGAAGGCACGAGACCCATTGTTTAATACGCATTAGTTCATCTGATTTATACCAGAAAATCTGAAGTTCAATTAATATATTTTTTTTCCAAAAGCTAAAAATTCAGTTTAATATCAGATGATGTGTATGCATTTAAAGAAAAATTGTTTTGATTATATGTAAAAAAATTTGAATTGCAATAAAGTTACTTTGTTAATAGACGATAATAATTTATATATTATTCCTAGATTGCCGAAAAAAAAGTAGAAACAATTGTGCAACCTATTATATAAATAACGAATACAAGGGATTATATATTTACTTTATCAATATAAAAATTAATCTGAAGATTGTTATATACAGCTGTGAATGCAGGGTGGGCTTCCGTATAGATATATTTTCAAAAGTTTATAAAGATTCGTAGATACTCTTTTGTACATTTGAAACCAATTAATCATTTGCAAAACTTTAAAATTCTGTTCATCAAAATAAATTCTGTTTTAATCAAAGCTGATTTTTTATACACTTTTATTCAACTTGACTTTTTTCATGTTTGTAAAGACGGAATTTAGTAATCGATTTTTCACTTCCTGGTTTGCTGAAATTTTGAAATTTTTTACACTTATGTGTTTTTGATGACAATATAGGGGAGTTGGGGTAGATTGATACGCGGGAACATTGATACAGTTCTTAAATTTTAATGATTGGAATTTCTCAAAATGTTCATATCCCTTCATATATATGCCACTGTAACCTTTAGTACATGGTATATTTTTCGGTCATGTTAAGTCAAAAGTTAATTTACAAATGAATCAAATCGCTAATCTTTTAGTCGAACTAAATTTTACTCTGAGTACGTGTTGTTTGATTTCTTTCACTAATTACGTTTTCCTCTGCCAGGGAATCTACTCCAAAGATAGGAAAAAACGTTTATTTTTCTGAACTACATTAAGTTTTGAGGGTTTTAGCATTGATTTTGTGTGACCCCTTGTTTTAAGTAAAAAAGTCTCTTGGAGCAGATTAATACAGTTGACTCCGGGGCACATTGATACGCATCTTCTGTGTGTATCAATGCGCCTTAATAACAACTAGTTTGCAAAATCGACTTCAGAAATGGAAAAAACTCAAAAATGAATTATCTAAGAGCAATTAAGTATTTATCTGAACAATTAAGTATTTATCTGAACAATTAAGTATTTATTTTAAACAATGAACACGGTTTGAATTTCATTGCAAAAATGAAAAGTATTGTTGTAAATTAGGGTTAAATTATTTTTTTACGAATTTTTTAAAATTGAGAAAAAATGTACGTAAACTTAATTAATTTCATCGAAAAGATATTTTTTTGTATTTTCAGAGGGTGTTAAAATTATCTTTGTGCTATATTATTTTCGTAAGTCACCAAGGAAGAACGCGAAAATTTCCCTTAATTTTGAATTAATTAAAATTTCCAAAAACGTCTTCGAGGCTCACATTCCCTCCCTCCAAAGTATTTTTAGACACACACACACACACACACACACACACACACACACACACACACACACACACACACACACACACGCAACACACACACACACACACACACACACACACACACACACACACACACACCACACACACACACCTTTATTATTTGTAGAGATAAATTATTTTCTGAGGCATTATTGTTTAATTTTTCCAGTCTCATTAAAAATGTTGCATTTTGATTAAAATAAAAGTTTGTTACTTTGTTAAACTTTTAAACCTTGATTTGGAATATAAAGTTTATTGATAAAACACCTTTTGTTTTGATCCCAGACCTATTAACCATCATTACAGTAGAACCTCGATTATCCGACCCTCGTTTAACCGGAACTCTCAGTTAACCGAGTCGGTTTCCTGACTTTTTTCAGCGTCTATTATCCGAAACTCTTTCTGCCGCAACAATCGAATGCTACTGCACCCTCTGATTGTAAGCAAGCGCATGGAACAAAACCTCTTTTGTCATCTTTTCACAAACAGAAATTTTCACAGCTGTAGAATTTCAGAAGGGGGAGGAGAAATCAATGTCATATTTTCGCTACATTCTTATGATTGGCGTGCCTACCCTTCGTGGATGATTCTACTCCGGAAAAAGGTGGAAGATGAAGGCTTCCAGTTGCTTAATGATGAGGAAATTATAGCAGAAGTCCGACATTCTCCAAAAGAAGACGAAGAAGAAGATGATGAGGAAGACGAGAATGATTCCCGAGTAAAGATTAGTAACAATGATGCTTTTGAGTGTTTTTCAAAAGGCCTGGCTTGGTTGGAACAACAAGAACAGTGTGATAAATCTGAACTAATGCTTTTAAGAAAACTTCGTGGCATAGATGCACGACAAAGGATGGCCAATTTACGCCAGATGAAGCTTCCATTTAAATCATTGTAAGTTTTTTGTTTCAAAATAAATTTTCATGTATAATTTGAATTTAGATATTTATTTAGTAGTTTAAATAGTCATAATAGAAGTTCGATAACGATGTTGCATATTAAACTAGATGATTATTGAAAAATTCTCTATTATCCGGAACTTTCAATTATCCAATGCAGGTTCGGTCCCAATTACATAGGATGACCGAGGTTCTACTGTATTTTCGAAATTTTCGTGTGTATCAATGTACCCGTTGTATGGGGCAGATTGATACAAATCCATTTTTAGGAAAAAAGTGTAATAAATATTTTATTATTTCATTTATGACCAAAACTCGACTGATATCCCATATTAGATTAACAAGTGCATAAATATAGTGTATTAGTTCTAATTATTTCGGTTGGTAAAATCGTTTTTTATCTTTCAAAAAAAAGTGTATCAATGTCCCCGTGTTCCCCCTACTATATTAATATTTTCAGAATTTGATTATGAGTTAATCAATTACTTTAATTTAATTTGTATCCATACACTTGGCACAACCTGGAATTGATTGAAAAATTGATTTGAAGATTTCATAATACTTATATTAATGAATTATAAATTAGAGGCTAAAAAGTAGAAAATAATTAAAATAAAAAAAATTGTACTTTTTAATACACTAATAAAAGTGTATTTTAAAGAGCCATTTTTATTAAATTTATTTGCATTTAAATCACACAAAGCTCACAGCTGTTCGAGGAGGGGAACATATTTTTATTATACATTTATTTTTATGTACCCTTTGTTAATTTTTTTTTACTGCATATGCAGCGTCGACTTTTAAATTTATCAAAAGCATTAGAAATATTGCTTATTTATAACTATTTATTCATAATGAACATTAAAGGTAAAAAATATTAATGCTGACTGGTAAATCATCTCTGTGATATTTTAAAAACAGGATTATGAACACATCAGACTTTGCATAGTGTAAAAAAGTGAATATCTTGTACATTTTTTTCTACTCAAGTCCTGGTAATAAAATAGTTCAACAAATAGCATTTTCGGAGAGTTTTTTTGTTTGTTTGTTTATCCCATCTCCTTATGGTGGAGTAAATCCTCTGAGGATTATACTCTTGTACAGTGACAACTTGAAGTTCCATTCGGAAATATATGATAATTCTAGTTGTTTGAGCGAAAGTCAAAGATTTTTACAGCCCACAACTATCATACACCAGTCATAAGGCTTAAAAGAAAATTGCTTTCCTGCTTCAGTTTGGATTGTTTCAGCAATCCTTGGGCCCATATAGTATCTTCTCAGACTGAAAATGGGTTCATTGATCCTGTGATCTTCCGAATGTTTCGAAGAAGTAAAAAACTAAGATTTTTGAAAAACATAATATTTCAAATCGCTATGATACTGGATTTAGAAAATAATAATAATAATAATAAAAAGGTTGCTAAGACTGTTTTTGTGAAACGTTTTTCGGCGACATCAAGATTTTGGGTAAAAAAAAAAGTTTTCTGTTGTCTACAAACATTCATAAGATTATTACAGCGATATTCTTCTAGAGTTTTTGCTATAAGACACTTTTGAATAAGAATTTAACGAAGGTGAAAATACATTAGTAAATATTATTCTCCCTATTTCAAAACAAAGAGAGATAGAGGATCATCATGGTTTTTGATAGAAAACGAGATATGATTGTTTTGAAATTTTCTGGCATTTTAAAGAGTACAATTCTTTACAACTTGATACATTTTATGAAAAAATAAGATTAATTTTATGTAGATTTAAAAAAAAAATCTTTCAAGTTGAATTTATATTAACGTTTTTTTAGTTCCATTCTGTCTTTAACGTATTCACCAAACAATAATCGCCAAACGTAGTGCCATTTTCCTTTTTCGAGTTACCTGTTGGCAAAAGTCGGACTTCTGTAAAGAACCCACGCCTTATCTGGGAATCGAGCTCGGTGATTTTGGTGTTGCAACATCGTGCGCAAACCCTCCTACCAAATCGGGCGACATTTTCGAGGTTTACATCCATATTCTAAGTAGTAATATACAATTTGATCTTGGCAAGGGGGTTAATTATCTTCTATTAATATTCTTGATTTCTAAGAATAAATATTCTAATTCTTCATAATCTATATATAGGGTACCCACTCTGAGTCGTGGCCCAATAGCTAATTTCTATGCCGTTAGAGATAGGCATATCCTTCCAACTGGAAAAGTGCTTTAAATATTAAAGAATTTTATTTTGTGTTGTTTGAATAAATAAATGTAACTGCTGAAAAATTTCCGAAGTCTAAATTTTTAGATAGTCCCCTTGTTCTATTATTCATATTTAGTAAAATATTCTTGATGCACTAATATTCTTTTTAAAAAAAGGGCAAATTTTCTGCTACTGAAACTGACTGAGTAATGAAGCTTTGAATTTCATAATTTTAAACCTATCATCGAGGAAGCGATGTGCGTTGTTTGGAGGATCTTTCTCGAGGCCTTCACTGAAAGAGTCTAAAATCGTCTAAAGGCGATATTCAAAGCTTCGTAACTCGGTAAGAGTGAAACATTTTGTTTAAAATGATAGTATGACAAGAATATTTTGCTAAATATAACAAATAGGATCGGGAGGATGTATAAAAAATTTAGACCTCGTAATTTTTTCAGCAGTTCATTTATATATAAGAATCATATAATATGATTTTTTACGTCGTTTAAAGCATTTAAACAATTAGAAGTATATGCCTATCTCTAATGGTTTTGAAATTAGCAATTGGGATACATTCAGAGTGGACACAGAGTATATAATATTTTACTAGAATATTAAATATTTAAGTTTGCATTAGTAATTTTTCATTCAAAGTAGAAATATTTTAATTCTTATATTAATTTCTTGCCTTAATTCATTTTGCTCTCAAAAATATCGATGTCAAAACAAAATTGTTAAGATGTGAGATTCTGATAAAAATACACAATATAAATTGGAATTTTAATCACATTTATAATATATTTTAACTTTTAATGAATGTCCAGCAATTTATTTCTTATAATATTCATTGTGTTTTAATTTTTTATGATATTACTTGATTTTCTATAAAAAAAAGATGCTATTTCCTACTTTGGACTACATTAATAAAAGCGTCGTTAAAAACTTTTTTAAAATTATTTTCTGCTTTTTAGTCTTTAATATATTTCATAATCCATGATTATAAATGTTATGGAAACGAAGAATTAATATTTCTGAAATTGACTTCTAGATGGCGCTACCTCTATGAAATCAATATTTAGTTAAATTAATATATTGAATGATAATGAAGAGCTTTAAAATTATTAAAATTCTGTAATGTCATCGGGAATAATTAGCTGTGCAAAATTTCAGAATTATAGTACATCAGGAAGTGAGTGAAAAATCGATTACAAAATTCCATCATTACAAACATGAAACAAGTGAAGTTAAGTAAAAGTTATTAAAAAATAATCTTAATTCAATCAGACAGTGGTTTTCTACCTTTTCAGTCTTTTCTGGAATTTTAATCGCATTTATAATATATTTTAACTTTTAATGAATATCCAGTTATTTCTTTCTTATGATATTCATTGGGGCTTAACTTTGACCCAACTCGGTGGCGTAGTTAAGGTTGAGATAGTGTATAAAGTTGTAATTGGTGCCATTCTTGAAGGGGAAGAAGGCAGTATCTTTCATATGTTTTACATTTTTAGAAGACAGCCAATGAGATCATAGAGGGATGTGCCAAAATTAAATAACTTGAACTATGGCCCGACCAAGCTTTCCTTGTCATTTTTAATCGCACCAGCCATCCAATGCATTTTGAAATTTTAAATAATTAACATCAAAATACTTTTATGTTATTTATATTTACCTATTTTTCAGTAGTATTTTACTTTTGTATAAAGAGAATGCGTCTTTTTAAAATTTTGATTTCAATAATAAGTTTTCCGATTATTTTAGAAAATGAATTTCATGTTTTTTCTTCTCTTTTTTGTGATTTTATTGTTCCCTCCACATACAAGAAGATTCGCTCCACAGATTAAAACTCACAGCACGACAAGAAAACATACATAACCTGCTGAATACAAAACAATCCCTCAGTGTTAAATATTCATGATCTTATATTTGAGTTTATTGTTGTATATGAGAGCATACTCTTGAATAAGTTTAGGTTTTTGGTAATCTCTTGCAAATTTTTTTTAAGATGTACATTTAGTATATCTCTTTTGATTAATAGCATTGATAACAAGGACATTTCTTCTGTTGGAAGACAGCTTTTTAGTCCTTAAACCTGCCAAATCAAATTTCCCTTTATAATTTAAGTGAGATACTAGAAGTTTCGACTACAGGGAAGAATAAGCAAACGCTGATCTTTTTTAGAATTTATCATCAACAGACAGCTGAAAATAGCAATTTTTTCCCTTTCTACACGTAGCTACACCACTGTTTAGATGCACATTGCCCCAAAAGAACTGTCAGTGGCACTGATATTTCTAAGAAACGCTAACTGGCGACTCATCAACGATGTAGGCGTACAGTTCAACTGTTTAGCCAGCTATAGAGGCTACCAGTCAGATTAAATAAAGAGGGAAGTTGAAGTACTTAATGAAAATCAAAATAATCGTAAAAAACAACCATATTGCAAATTGCTGGTTGCGCAATTCTTTCTCTAACGTAAAGGAAGAGCCTGAAATCGCATGGTGCGAAGTGTAGACTGGAGAATAGTTGCGAATATTCATATTCAGAACTCGAAAACCCTGGAGTATAACAATTAACAAATGTTATTTGCACGACTGCTGAGCTTAAACTATTATTTGCATTAGTTGTTTTTTATCATATTCTCTAGCTGTTTCAACTTTTCTTGGCTATAATGTTGATTATTAGATAATAAATCAGATTACTATTTAAATTTGATAGTCACCATCTATATATTCTATAAATATTTATAACATTTTGTTAGTAGTGTTCTTTATATTTTCTTTGTTTCGTAACAATCAGCATCAATGTGTTTTATATTAATAGTCAGCATCAAAAATAGATGCAAAATGATAAAGTATTTAGAAATGAATTTTAATTTAAAGACCATACCAAATGACAAGATAATTTTCTTAGTCGAATTAACTTTTTATTGGAGAACTTTGGATTGAACTGTGTAGATAAAGAGTACTTTTGGGACAACCTTATACTTTATAAAAAATGTGTCGTTTATAAAGAATAAAGCTCAAAATGCAGAATAATTTCAATATAATTTTATTATCACCAATATGCGTCGTATGTTTCAAAATAGAGCAATTCAGATTTGTTAACAAAAGGACAATATTCTTCATTGGGTAAACAAAATATTAAAAAACTTTGTATGACAAATTATGGTCAGGGCTGGAAGAGTTATTATTGTTATTGCTTGTATTTTATTCAAGGTATACAAGTTAGAGAAACTGCACGGACCTGGACTTTAAATTCTTCGGGCCTGAATCGGATAAGAATTAGGATCAACCATACATACTTAAATAAAATAACATAAAATGATTTTCGACAACGGGAACTCTCAAAGCATTTTATTTTTCAAAAATCAACTTGTCTAAATCGTAGTTTACGATAATGACCTATTTTTAACTCACTTTTAGATTTATATTTTATTGTTTTCGCGAAGGAGATAGTATAAAGTAAAAACAAAAAAATGTCACCTTTACTTTTTGGGTTTAGCTTTGGAGGGCGTAATTAAATTGAAAATATTTATGTTAGGGCTGGTTGAAACTCAAGAGGAATTTTCAGGCTCCTTTGGGATTTTAAAAAACCAGGCTCATACAGAACTCTGATGGAAGTCAGTCGTCCAAATAAAAAAAGATACATTATTCTGTGAAGCGGAGACACCTTTTTAAAAATAATTTAAGATTATTTGGTCCTCAGATCACTGATTAGCCATATTCTTCCCAGAATTCAAACACCCGTCTTCACATATATCTGAATATTCCAAAATCTGTTATTTTACATATATTCCGTATAATTCAAGATGCTTTATTTATTTAATTTAAATTCTTTTGAACATCTTGTTTCTATGGTTATTAGTTAAAGATATGCTTATATAGATGAGTAAATTCTAACCACGTTTCACGGTTAGAACTACATCCTCCTTTTTTATTTTTAAAAATAAAGAGTAGCTTATTTTAGACATTAGAACTGGAATGTGTTGAGATTTTTTAGAAGTTAACTGGTCCACTCTGTAATGATGCTAACAATTTGAACAAAAGCACAACCTTATCAATCACAATTTATACACATATGTGTATAACAGGAAGAATATTGTAAACTTGGAAGGTAACAAATTTCAGTTGTTTAATAAGGATTTCCGCATAGATCTTATATAATGGTAGTACTGAACTTCTTTCATTGAAATTGATAGGATAAAACAACAGAACAAAAGCAGTTCCTTTGATTAGATTTTGTTTCATCTGAATGAAATATTCATTAACCCTGAAAAAAGAAAACTGCTGTCACAGAAAACATTGAATTCTCACAAAACAGATGAAATAAATGAAATAACGATCATTAATTTTTCCTGTAATGTATTTGATCTGCATAGTTTTCATTGATCTTCTACTCTATCAGTAAAAGGATTCTATATTAACAGAGAAGACTGCTTTCAAAAAAATAATTTAAATTTTTGCAAAACACTATAAAAAGAGCGAAGAAATCATTATTTTCAGAAGTTTCAAACAGAATATATGTGAATTTTTTGCGTAGTGAGATATGATGCTCTTACTAACTTTTTTTAAAAACAAAGTAGGGCCGTACTGTCTTTTCGAGTATTTCAATTCTGTATTAATACTATAAGTGCTATTTCATATTTCTTTTTCGCAGAAATAGAATTTACAGCTTGCTAACAGGTCTGAAATTAATAACAATCGTTTTTAACGCGAGCGTTTGGAGACTTAAAACTTCAGTGTAACAGAAAACATCTCAGAATTTCAAAGACAATATTCATGAGACGACTAATACAATGACAAGAGCAAAAAATGCTTTATTTGTCATTAGTAAGACTGTTCACTTCAGACGAACTCAAACAAAGGTCATGAAATGAAGAATATAGGATGATCAGTAAAATTTCAGAGATTTCAAAAGAATTAAAATTCATGTTCGAGATAAGTATAAATATTGATTATGAAATGTAACAGGGAAGACTATCTTGAATGATCCTGAATTTTGGTGCTTATGATAATCTCTTCGGTTAAAGTGTTCTAAATATGGAAGAAGATTAATTTAACGGTCTTTGAATGTCAGGAAATATCCGAAAGTTTTCATTTACTTGCTGATTCAAATTCCACTATGATGTTTTTCTAAGACAGATGACAATTTTGAGTCTTTCTTCATATCATCGACTCCAACAGAAGAGTTCTTGAATCAAAATATAAATAAAAAATATTCTTATTTAAGTAGTTATACTTGGTAAAGAAAAATCGTTCTAATTTTTCTTAAGGAAAACGTCATCTTTCTTTCCCTCTCTCTGTCTCTATTATTTGTTTCAAAAATATTTGGCGATTCCAAAATCTACGAGCATCATGATTTCTGTCAACTCAATTCTCAACAAAACGTTACTTTCGAATTTAGAAAAAATGACATTTATAATTTAAGCTTGTAAGGTATGAATCTGATGGATGTTTTTGGAATGCGTGACTTGTATTTTTTTCGAATTAAAAACAACTCGTTATTTACAAAGAGAAATGGAAAACTTGGTTCAGGAAAAATTATGCATTATCAATGAAACTGACGGCCAGCATCATTATTCAGTAAACGTATGAAGTGGAATGGACCAGATATAATAAGCTAATTAATACTATAAGAGATCTATAATTTCATGAGTCCCTAGCCATCGACATGATGAGCAGAACTTTTACTAAAAGAGCATCTATTTTAGTATTGAAGATTTAGTACCCATGGGATGATTTACACTTGGTTATTATTATTTTAAGCCTTAAATATGATTTTCCATCCATGTTATTTAGAATAGATAATCCTGCTGAGTGAATATTTAAATTCATAAAGTTATTCTAAAACGCCTTCTTACGAAACTGGCCTAATAAACTATATTAATCATGCATCCGAATCTTGAGCTTAAACAAATGCATAATGGTACATTTGATTGATTTTTAGAGGAATACTTGCACTTGAAAAGAATTTATCCTTGGAATACGCGTGAATACTGTGAGTGTTTAAGTCGAATAAAAACACAAACAAACAAACAATAATTAAAAAGTGCAACAAATATTTAAAAGAATGGAATGAGGATATATTAATATGAGAAACACTTACTAATGACTCTCAAGCGTGCACTTTCAATCAAAAGAAAAATAAATAAATAAATGGACATGTATTGACGAAACGTGTATATCTTTAACTACTTTTCATTATGACCGAGAGTAACCAACTAGTTTAAATTCATCTTTTGTCCGTACATAATTGTATACTTTTTGGAAGATGTTATCACCGAGGAAAATAATTGGGCCCGCGCGGCCCATTATAGCCTGTTTCTTTAGTTTTATGTGTGTTTGAATGGATATTTATTTTAAAGTAAAATAATTTTTTTCTTCGTAAAAGTCGTCACTGACTCGGAAGCACTTTCTTATCACGATAATTCTTTACCATCAAGTTTTTTTTCTTGCTAAAGCATACCTGCAATTTAGACTTTTTATGAAAATAAATAATACTGCATAAAATAATCACAAAAATTTCTTGACTGCCATTACTTTCCAGCCCTGATTAGATCGTATACAAAAACAATACTAAACAATGAGATAAATATCATAATAAATCATGCCAATAAACATGGAAAATGAGATACTTCAATACTTTTATGATCACGATATGCATGGAATAACAAAAGGAACCGATGACTAGGAATATATTAGCACAAGTGTGTTCTCACTTCGTTCGCAAAATTTAAGTATAATATTCTATGATGCAAAAGCTTGCGTTCTTAGGAAATGAAATCTATGCGTGTGCTGTAGACAGGCAAATTAAGGGATTAGCAAAGGTTGTGATTTTGGAAAAAATATAACAGTTGATGCAAGCACAGTAAATTCATCTTATCTCAGTTCAAGTGATAATTGCTGTTCCAAAGAGAAATACTTCCCCGTGTTAAAAAAGTTTAAATTATGACATTTTTGAGTATTTTGATATGAATAACGAAAAAGAAAGATATTTAGCTATAGAAGTTTATGTGAACTAGAAGGCAGTTTATACTGCTCTTTGTTAACTTGCATTGAAGTTACATATTTTAAACACTAGTAAAACCAAAAGAAATCGAGGATATACTATTATTGCCTTCTTCCTTGTGAAAATAAACGAAGTACTTTTCTGGAACCAACCAATGACTGACAGTATATCAATAAGCTGAAAGACCACCACCATGCACTGCACTAATGTAAACCATCTGACAGGGAGTTTAGTGTTAGTATTGATACTTTACGTTACAGTTATTATTCTTGTCACCTATTCTTTAATATAAATTTACTCGCGTACTCGCACAATTATCTGCTTCTGGGACACGAGTTAATTCTTTCGGCCAATCTTCACAATCTGCCTGAATACCTTAAAAATGGGGCGAATATGTTTCTTATAAATACTTATGAAAAGTCGATTTCGTTATGATTTATTATACAAGAAATTTAAACTGGCAGAACAAAAATTCATAAATTTCTAATATATAGTAGTTTTAGAAAATCAGATTTAATGCTAACTTACGAATAAAGAAAGGAAATAAGTTTAAAACAGGAAATAAATTGATTTTAAAATTATACACAGGATACTTGTTATACACACATATTAACCAATTTAATTAAAATTCTTCGCTGAATTTAAAATTAAGCATTTGAAAATTAACAAGTAATTTTAATTGTTACAAAACCACGATTTTTGCCTGAAATAAGAATATAGTACTGTCAATAACAAAATACCTAAATAAAATTTGGCGGCATGTGTAGGAGTAAGTCAGACATTCAAGCGACATTTTGTGGTTTTATTTGGGGAAAATGCCTCCTAATCTGAATTAATGTTATCAGTTTTGAATATGAAATATTTTATAGCTTTATAATTATATAAAGCTATAAAAGCTTTATACAGTTTTATAATAGAAATATTATAGAACTAAATAAAAATCATCAATGTCTGGCTTCTTCACACTGAAGCCAATGATTTTATCCTAATAATTTCTTCTCATAAATTTATTGATGAATGGAATAGTTCCAATTTTTAAAATATGTAACTCTTGCAGTAATTTAGTTAGTCAATTCATTAACTGATATCGTTTTCACCAAAAGTTCCCTTTACACTGGTTTAATTGTTAATACAATGCTAACATGAAAAAATAACCCACCAATTCATCATTCGCTCAAGAGAAGTATTTTTCAATGATTCATTGTTACTGGTTAAGGGGTTAAATATTTGACTCCCAAAGCCATTTGCCAGTTTTGTTAAAAACGAAATTTATATGCCTGGGAAAGAGTACGAACTTCACCCCTTTTAATTTACACGTCGATATATTTCTAATGAAATAGCTGAGATCATGAAATATATATCCTCTTTTCCTTGATATGCAAATATTACCTACTAATATAAACCCATTGCGAGTCTTAGTCCATAAATCAGTGACAGAAAAGGTACACTCGGTATGTACACTGATGCAACCAAAAACAGCAAAAATTTCTTGTGATCGATTAAATAGATTAAAAAGTCTCCGAATAACTTAACTACTATTCAGGCCGACTCTTAGTGGAAAGTCTTGCAGCAGAAAACACTTTAGTCTTCATGTCTTTTCTCCTTTTCAAGAAGAATGTTAAATGCTACTGAATGGTCACTTAATGTTTACAGAGTCTTTCGCGAGTTCTTCTTGTCATTCTAAAAAAGGCTTCCAAAGCCTTTAAGAGGAGTCTTATAATATATATAATTTAACGGTAAAATGTGCTGGAGAATGAAATTCTACGTTTTTCTCGGCCTTTTCTCTCTTTAATAAATTGAACTTAATAAATTATTCGATGTTATATGTTAAAACTTAAAGATTCTATTTTCTAGCTCCATTCGTTATGATTTCGGTAACTCTAACACTGTACCACATTTTTAGTTGCATCTAATAAAACTGTATACATGTAAAATAGTATTATCATATATAGAATTTATTTTTTTAATATGGAATCAATATATAACGAAAAATTTGTGCTACTGTTGGAAGGTTTTGTGCTAGTAAATCACATATGATACGAGAAAACAATGGAGATCACATTATTGTTTTTCTTTTAGTTCAAAGACATTTCTCAGTAAGATCTGTAGGATACTTGTTGTAAATCTTATTAAAATGATCACTGGAATTTTGAGTATCAAAATTCTGCAAAGATGGTTTTTTATTGTCTTGAAAATGTAAATAACAAGAAACACAACGTGTTTTTTAAAAAGTGACTAGTTAAACTTATTACATTGTATATGTATGTATATATATACATTATATATTCACAATGCAAAATATATCACCTTGAAACAGGATGTACCAAATAATATCACTTACTTTATATACTTAAATCTTAATCTGAATCACATAAACGCAACAAGAACGTTGGGCACTTCAATGCATTTAAGTCAGTTCAGCTTAGGATGATTGGAAGCAGTAAAGAAGTTCTAAGTTTCATAAAACTTAGAAGCAGCTTTAAAAATGTAATTTTTGAAATTTCATATTCGGCAGTAAAGTAAAAGGCTGTTGTAGGACAATAATCATTTCTTCTACCAATAGCGTCAAAATGACGTCTAACTTACAATCTAGCTATATATCGAATACAAGAAATGTAAAACCTAAAGTTCTACTAATACTAGAAACTTCCGTTTATACAATCTACTAATGCAGCCATCACTTTTAAAATTTAAGAAACATGATCTAGGCTACTGACGGAACTAATCATCTCAAACTGATACAGCGCTTTTCGTTTATGGTGTAATATTTATAATTATGTATTCATTATTATTTTAAACTGCATATTCGTAATTGCAAATCTAGAAAATCAGCCCAAAATTGATATCACGGGATTCTTTCATTAAAGTAGTATATGCCACATTTATCAAGCCAAGCACGCCATTTCATCAGCTGCCCATTATTGTTCAGCTCAGTCACTCTGGTCGGAATGTCTATTTGGTGAGAAATTTTGGCAAATCTATGCCTATAACAACATTAACTATACAAACTGATTCCTGCATACATCAACCTCGATAAGGTTGACATGAAGGTCTCAAAAAGGAAGACAAGTTAAGGTTCATCCTTGCTGGAGAAACCAAGGTAATATCTTGATCATCACTACGTGAGTATTCGAACCGGATGCGCCAGCGCTCACTTCAGTCTGTTTTCAAAATTTCCAGTGAATTTGCTGTCGTCGGATTTTTAGTTTCGAGAAAAGATTGACTTTTTTTCGCAACTAATGAGACGAGCAAAGCTCGTATCCCTCCCCAATGACATCATCCACGCTCAAGTCTGTACTATTTACTAATTTATAGCCTAATTTATTTAGGACTACCTGACAACTTCGTTGAACTTTCTGAATGTCTTTCCGTTTCATTTTTCTGCACCACTCTAAGGCGGCTTGTGTCGAATTTCTTACTGTTCTGTAAGGAGGCTGAAGAAAAGAGTTTGTGCTCGAATGAAGAGATACCCCTTGAGTGTGAGTTTCTAAAAATTGAAATACTTCACTTGATACAGGACCAATATCTAGAAATTTAAATAACCTCTCAGTGACTTGAGGTGGATCAAGAGCTAAGTCCTCATACCTTAACACTGTATACCTGTTCGGATAACGCTTTTGCAATTCACATGCGTGCTTCAAATCTTCATTTACTAAATTGCAAAATGTTTGAGATGATGAGCAGGCTTTATATTTGCCGCACCACGCCGCAATGTCTTTTTGCTGTCTTGAATTCATGGTTCCCCTTGGGTCTCTGACTAGATGAATGACTTTAAGGTTGAGATCTTTATACTCTTCCATCAGCTTCCCCGCTTCAGCAGCAGTCATTCGAATAGTCTTTATAATCTGTACTGGGGAGTTTCGACAGGCAACAGCAAGGAAGCATATATTATAGCAGAGCATACGCGTGCTGTCTTTGTGCGTACACATCTGCCAGTATCGTTTATTTCTCCGGAATGTTAAGAAATCACTATTAAACCAGGCCCATTCCGGAAAAGAGGCCCAGTCTCGATAATCACATGTAAATAAATCATGAAGAAGTTTCCTCGCAGTGTCCAGCTGGCTGTGTTCTACTATATTTCCAAAATAATGAAGAGGTTCAAAGTGGTAAAATGCTCCACTGTAGCTTTGAAGTAAATCACCAAGAAAGGAAGAACCACTTCTAGGATAGGAAAGGAGCAACACATGAAGTTTTGGAAGCCTTGTTGTTGAACCCATCCAGGTCCTTAATGCAGCAGGACAAGCTAAAAGAAACATGAATCAGCACACTTTAATGAATGAAAAAGTTGTTGAAATACAGAAATGATCAAATATATTCATACTAGTTATTATCCTTACGTAATCTAAAGTTAGAAGGATCACTAATTTTGATGAGTTATTTTTTTGTCAGAAAGGATTAAATATATATACCAGAAATATTATCCCTATATAATATGAAGTGAGAAGAACCACTAATTTTGTCGAATTATTTTTTTGTTTTAAGGTACTTGGAAAGTTGCAGCTAGTTTTCAAAAGAGCATGCACTTTAGATGTACGGAAGCAAAAATTCTCGAAGTCAGATCTTCTTTAATGGAAAATTGTAATATAAAACAATGTCTCGTTTTCAAGTTCCCTATAAAAGCAGAAGTACGAAATGCTTAAATGGAAAAGAGGGAGATTAAATTGCGTAGTTCTAAGAATTGGTTTGGTTCTATAGAGAATTTTATAAGACTGATTTTTCACAAATATATATATATCAAGCAGTTTTTTTGGAAACAGAGTAAAATTTAGAAAAGCATTGAATAATTTCAGAACTTTTATCATTTTCGTATAAATATTTTAAAACTGTTTTTAATGCGAATAACATCAACCTGTTCTTTGTCAGTTAGAGAAATAAAAAACTTAAATTAAATTTTATTTAAATAAATAGTGAACCCATAAATGCAAACCCAAAAGCTGGTAAATAAAACGACAAATTGGAGCAAGTCGATGCTTGAGAAAAGAGAGAAAGTTTGATTTTATTTGTTAGATTAAGTTGAAGCTCATCATTGAAGTTACACGATGCAATGGACTTCGTAATTTTGAATCATGATCAGATGGTAAGAACCCCAATTGCGTTGTCCAAACTTCCACACTACACGAAAGTGAAGACATTCTATCACAATCAGACCAGCTTGCACAAGACCCATATACAAAGTGATTCTGGATTCCGAAGCATTTTTAAAAATCTCTAATTCGGAAACGAATGAAGACAGAAAGACGCCATTGGCACTAAAAGGATAGAAATAAAACTGGACTTTTTTTGTCAGGAAACCGAAATTTATTGGTAGTATGGTTTAAAATTTAAATCTCCACATGATTCTGTAATTGGTGGAGCGATGTGTACATTACAAAGGATAAGACAATGAGTGGGGTAACGGTTGCCAATAGTCAATTCAGGAGCTCTGCTGTCAGACGAAGAGTCACACTTTTTTGTAGCCTTAAGCAACTTTCTATTGCTTATGCTTTGTTATACGATAAGATATGGTGCTTAATGCTACGAGAAGTGTGGTTCCTCGACCGACAGTTGTGTTCCTGAAAAGAGGAAGATATAGTGAGCATTTATAATCATTACTATGGCCAATGTCTTATTCTATGTAACGCATCGCTCCTCCAATTTCAGAGCCATCTGGTGTTTTAAATTTTAAACTTTGCTAACAATATATTCTTGTTTCGCGAGAAAAAAATATCCGCATTCATTTCTTTTTTTTTCTATGCAAACTGCTTCTTTCTAGTTATTATTGACTTTTAAACCTGCTCCGGACTTTTGAGCCACCCTGTATACGATGGAGTTTCGATGGAATCAAGACTCAAATTTGCGACATTTCTTTCACAAAGCTTAAGACTTAACAATGAGGCTACCGCAACTTTCAAAAGTAAATTGAAAGACTTTTTTAAATATGTTTTTAACTGAAAGCCTTGGTAATCCTTTTTGAGTACTTAATTTCTAACAAAAGCAAGGTTTTTATCTACAAATTATATATTAAGGCTTCATATATTTTTCATATAACTTCGATGGCTTTATCACCCTGAACTAGCAAGAACTACCCATGGGTATAAAAATGGAAATATGTCTTAAAAGAAATAAAGCTGAAACTGCTAAACTGATTTTAGAAGAGTCAAATGATAATTGCAGTTCTGAATAATTTGATCGCAAATTTTATAAACTTGTGTTACCGCAGTTTCAAAAGCAAATAATTGCCAGGATAGCCTACACAAGGAACAGTTATGGGGAAAAAATCATTCACAAGTATACAGGAACTGAATTCACTGGTTTAATTACTCGCTGCTTTTTAAATCTGAAATTGCCCTTCTGAGTTAGGTACTCTTAGAAACTTGATGAATAAATGAATTTAATGTGATTTTTGAGGCAAAACTTTAAGTTGATTAAGTAAAAAAAGTCTAAAATTTTTATATCACAGACTCAGGAATAGTATAAGGATCGCTGTATGGTGTAATATTTTGTTAATCAATTCATGTTTCATGTATTTTTAGTAAAGTTATTAAAATATGTAGCAATTCTTATGATTAATTTTAAGAAAAATGAACTCTCGACCACGAAAAGAATTTTAAGTAATGCAAAAGTTTTCCCTTTGCCCGACTTTAACTTTCTAAAAGAAAGCTGAAAAAAGGGGAAGAATTTACAGAATCTCCTTCTACGTTAACTAACTTTTTCCTCTCGAGCTTTTTTCCCTTTGATTCTTTCGGTACTTTTCGCAACGAGAACATTTAATATCCGCATAAAATGTTAATGCATTCTCTAGTATTTTTTAAAGCAAGTAATTTCAGCAACGCTCTGTAAACAGTCCAAGAGGTTGAAAAAAGTAAATAAAACATTATAACTTTCCTTTTATCGATCGATGTAGAAGACTAGAAAAGCAAGTAAGAAACTCGGAGAGAAGATGCACTCCTCACTTCACACAGTGTTGAGTTATGCGAACAGAGAGAAAAAAAAATGACTGCAAGTTTGTTTAATTTTTTCACTCAAAAATCGCTCGATATATAGGGCAGATGTAATATGAAGATTTTAAAATGAAATTTAATTACAAAGAAAAATAAAAAAGTGGAGTTTATATCTAATAATAATTACTTTCATTTTACTTTATACAAGTATCAATGCTTCTTATAGGGAGTCTATTCACTTGGCAACTAGGTCGCTTGATAAATATTGCTGCGCATGTCATCTAGCAACTAATTGCACTGTGTTGTGACGTCATGTCCTTTTTCCTACTGCAAGATGCACTATGGATTACAAAATTAAATTGGCGCTGCGCATTTGACGCATGTCACCTGAGACTTCCATTAATTTTAATTAATGTCTTGTAAACATTCAGAAAAAATTATTTTTTCTTGTAGAATTTTTCAGAGAATTATTGCTTTTATTATTGAAGAGAAAAAGATTCTAAAACACTTTGCTTTCTTATAACACGTGTAATCATATAGCATAGCAAGAATTCTCCAAAATCTCATATAATAATTGGAAAGAAAACTAGGAAAATTCGAAACTTTACTTTTTGCTGTTTGTAAGATTGATAAGATATGAAAACATCGGCAATAAAAATATTTTTGGAATTGAAATCAGATTATATCCAAGTCTGATTTTGAAAATAATTACCTTAACAAGCTGGGGAAAAAATAGGGTTACTTATTTTTCACTCCGACTTAATCTGTATTTTTAAAATCGCCTTCGCTAAAAATGTGTCGTTATTCATTATACACGCTTCTGTGGAACCGTCGCATTCGTAAAAGAATAGAAAGCAAAGGCTGTCACTACTTAAACTTAATAGGCAGTAGGATTTCGAAAGGGAATTTCTCGTGGATTAAGTAAATTAAAAATTTGGTGGTTTAAATGTTAATGAGAGAAAAAAATAAAATACTTATAAAGCAAATAATAGCTACATAAAGTTTAGAATAACACATAATTATATGAAAAGCATCAAGGCTGCGTCAGCCTTCTTTTAATTATTCTTAAAAATTGATTAATTTAAAGCTTTGAGACTCAAAAAGACACAATTTCGATTCTGATTGATGCAATACAAAGATGGAAAAAAATCGACAACTGAATGCACAAAATGAGAAATATCTGTTTCAGACGAAAAGACATCAAAAATGTTAAGGGAATTTTTCAAAATATCAAATGATTTTTAAAAAAATCAATGGTATTTCTTCAATGAAGAAAAATCTAGCATAGACTAGAGCGACGAATTTTGATAGAAATCGTCTGGAAGTCAGAAAAGTTCTGCTAGTATGATTAGTTCTACTGAAAGTGGAATCGTTTAACAACAGATGAGTTTTACCAGAAGTGTTAAATGGAGAATCTTCAAGATATATTTGTGAAATATCGTCGATTCTCTATGGAGGAATATTAATGACACCGTGTTTAACTCGCGTTTTACTGTAAAAACAAACTCGTAGTTAGAAGCTAGAGAAATAGCAAAACTTCACAAAGGACTTTAAGCATTGAGAGTTTAAATATAAACATTCTGTTGGTGTACGGTGGGATAATCACCGAGAAACGCACAGGAAATTGTATTCTAAGAAACAAAGGATAATATGAAAATTCACACTCTCAATACATAAACGAATTAAAAAAACGCCGTATGAGATTAGATAGAAAACGACAACTATACGTGCATTTAATATATTCATAGTCTGAGAAATGTCTGAATTAAATATTAACAGAAATTAAAGAAAGTAATCCAAAATTGAATTAATCTTTGAATTACGAGCTAATATGCAATGAATTCCCCATCCTGCTTTGAAATATATCACCCTTAATAAATAAAAGAAAAGTGAAAGGGATGTAACAATTCAAAATAATTTGCATTTTTTACATAATATCATTTAAAGAGGTGTTTAGTTTTTGGCTTTGTTTCGTATAAGTAAAGGGAATTTGAGAACTGAAATTACGTAAAATAATACCTCCCACATATTATGAAATTTGTAAATTACAAATCATATTGTAGATGGAATTTAGGCCAGTTAGACTAAAATCGAATGAAAAAGCATCTTCGTTACTTTCCGATGAAACAGATTCCAAAATGTCGCATAATAATGAAAATACAGTTAGTTCTTTAACCCTTTATTTACAGAATTAACTAACCAGCAACTTTTCAATTTTATTTTGACAGCATTAGATATGTTTTGATGTAGAATAACTCCAGTAAAGATGGAAAAAACTTTAATTAAATAAAATAATTTAATTAATTTGATTAATAATTAAAAAATTCTATTTTTGTCTTCATCTGCCATCTACTGCTAGCTGTTGGAACTACATTCCTCGTGTTCATGTGAATACTGTCAGGAAAAACGGTTAAATTAACAAAATATAAGCGGAATTAAAGTAATACTTTTAAGTACTGTCGGGAAATAAAGATTTAAGAATGTTGAAAAATGCCTTAACAGTTATTATACTGGGTTGTTATAAATGAACTTTTTGCAAAATAACAACAACACCCTTTAAAAACTAACTGTACAGAACACTGGAAATTATATATGATATTAATATATATAGATATGATAAGGATACTATATATATAGAGAGATGATAAGAATATTTTAGGAAGAAATATTTCACTGGACGTAAATCATGTCAATGTAAATAACGATTTTATGATTTAAAGTAAATTTCTGAATTTAAAAAATATGTTGCTTCAATAAATATGGATAGAAGAAGAATATGTTCTACAAAATTACAGAAAATCATTTAATCACTGAGAATTGAAATTTGGGACAGTGCGCAGTAATCAATAAATGCAGGTCATACGTTAATCACATTTGCCTCAGCTCCAGAAGTTGTCGATATAATTATGCATACAGGCTGACGGTTGTCACATTCAGAAATGATGCGATAAACGGTATTTACGGCGTACTGAGAAATCCATAGCACAACATTATGGTTCTCTGATTTATCATTCTACAATACTACTAAACGACTTGGTGCCAAGTTATCAGAGGAAATTATAATACTGGTTTCTTATTATGCTTCTTACATAGATTAATTAATATCTTTATGATCTATGTAATCTTTAACAGGTTATTTGCAAATGGTTATCATAGTTAAAGATATTATTGCAAAGTAAAATTTATATTTATCTGAGATCAATTTTTGTGAAGATAAAACCACGTTTAACTGAGAACGGGAGTCAATATCATCAAAAAAAAAAAGCCAAAAAAAACAAAGATAAACTCAGAGGGAATCGAAAAAAACCTCCGACAAGGAATCCATTCTAGTACTTTTTTTTCAAGGGACTTTATTCGAAATGGATTCAAAATAATAACTGGGAAATTTTTCTGTAAGAAGCTTGCATGTTTGGCGTAATGCAAGCTTCTTAGATTCCCCATTGTTAAGGTATTTGGTTAAGCCTACCTGGATATTTTTATTATTGCCAATGTTCAAAAATGCTTTCAGAATAGCACCCCAAAAACAGGGTAAACTCATCTCCTATGGGAAGAAGTGATAGTAGATTTTGTGCTCAGGAGTGAGATCCAAGTATAAAAGCAGTAACTTCAATTTCTGTTAATCTAAGGTGACCAGACATTGGGGATTAACAGGCACAGTACTGAATCTTGACTGTTTCTCTCGGATTACCCGAATTTTACTTATATGCAAATAACTCATATAAAAAATATTCACTACATTTCATTTTTTAAAAGTTAGATAAATGAATTAATTTCTCAACTACTATGTGTATACAGTAACCAAATAACTCGTCTTAGCCTGGACAGCCCTGGTCTTTTACTCCTTGTTCTGGATTTGAATTAAATACCCCGGATTGTTTCGTGTTTTACTTCTCAATAAACTGTTCATATAAATGAAAGACTAACTAGATGTAATTATTCTAAAAGATAGCTTCTCAAGAATTCTTCTTCTCCACTTTTCTATAAAAAAATATGGTCCCCCTAATATTATCAGTGTGAGTGAAACAACCTGGAGAAAATACTGTAAAAGCTATAGCAAAGTATATTGCTTATGTTATTTTTTGTCTCTTCTTACAAACTTTTAAAATAGTTTATTATTTCACTGATTCTGAATTTTTTATTTTAAAAATTTATTTTGATATCTTTTTGATTTTTCCCATGCAGTCGATATATAGAAATTTCGATATAAAGAAATATACGTTGTAAATTTTTCTTCATTTTCTAACTAAAAACAATTATGCATAGTTAATTTTTAGGTTAAAGAAGACGTGAAAAATTAGACTATCTAGACATTTATTAAAAAAATATACAAATATACACGTAATTTGCAAATTTGCTTACAATTTACTAAAAAATTATGATCGTATACAAAAAACGAAGCTAAATTATTATTATTTTTGGACACATTTTTTATCCCGCTTTATACATCCTTTATAAAACTGAACTTCTTTTTCAATTTTAAAGAGTTCCGTACTAAGACCATTTTCACTATAAGAAATCTAAAGCTTAATTGAATTTAAACTAAAAATCTCGAAATCTTGAGTTAGAAAAGTGATTACCAGAACAGAAGCTAACAATAACACATGATTCACCGGCAACCGTTCATTGGTTTTTCATAAACCTTCCGGTCTTCTGTGAATTTCTATTGCAGTAAGAATCGGTGAAACTCTTTTTTTCATATTTAATTTATATACATACTTATGAAAGAAATCCATGGGTGTCTTTTCATAGCAATAGGTGTACATAATTTTTTATGCGAAAATTTTTGCTGTATATATAGAAATTTTATTCGATATACAAAACTGTTTTTCTAATTAAAAGCCAAGTTTTTAGTTCAATATATAGATATTTTCTATGTATGGGGGCTTGACTGTATTTGCTGCACCTCCTCCCTAGTCAGCGTCCTGGATTGCGGACAATTAAAAACAATTATGCTTTGAACTCTTTTTCTTTTTGCTTTTAAATCAAAACATTCCTTACTCTAGGAAAAATTATTTACAAACTGTGTCTGAGATAAAAAAAATATGGAAGATTAAAATATGACTTACTGACAGGATGTGTAAATCTCGGATGACGTCCGACGTTTGTAGTGACATAACTTAGAACTATGAGCGTACAGAATCCCAGCAGCACTGCCAACAACCGGTGGCCAAATTTTGACCGGTAACTTTGAAGCCATCTGCAATTTAAGAAAAAGAAAAGCACTTAGTACATTTAAAAATAAATAGAAATAACAATCAAGTTTGATGAATCACGAGCCCCGTGAAATTAATTAATAATCAGACATGTTATATAAAATATATTGACTCTGAACCAAAGCTTAAAATGAGCTTGAAAAATAATTATACAAGACCATTTTCAATAAGCGTAACTAAATTTAAGGCAAAAATAAATCGATAAAAGATTCATGATTCTGCTTATAAGTAAGAGAACAAGGAAAAGAACAGATATGAAATTATTTATCGATATAAAATAGATGAAATAATATTCAACAAGGAATTTTGCTTTGTTTTTATTTCTTCTTCTAGGTACATTACAGTATTAATCGTAATAAACATAAAAAAGTAGTTTATGAAAAACAGATTAATTACGTCAAAGACATATTCAATGATGGATGAAGAAATCTCACTGTGACATAAAAAAAAATTTAGGTTTTACGGAATAATTAATTTACTTTACAGTATCAATAAAAATATCGAAAGATACGGTGAAAAAATTCAGGAGTAAACAAAATTGCGCGCACAACGAAGCGATACATATTTGTAAATGACACAAAACGTTGGTTAGTTGTTAGTAAATCGTGACTTTTTCCAGCTGAATAACTCCAAGGACATGAACTACTCTAGATTTTCTTGAAATGAATCATTCAAAAACTTATTCCGCTTTTTTTTTTTTTAAAAAAAAAACGAAGTATTATCGCTAAACTTTAACTTTTACACACAATGCTTTGTACAGAACAAAACATTTGAAATAGAAAGTTATTGAAAGGGAGAAAGTAAACAGGCTCGGATATCAATGGAAGCAAAACGGAAAAAACAAGCTGCATGACAAATAGACAAGCAATACTGCGCAAATTACACAGTATACTTTGAAAAGTGCTTCCCCCCTTTCCTGTCGTGGATCTGTACAATGTGTCAACAGGATTTCTCCAACTATAGAACGGGGAATAATCAGCATACGTCTAAAAGAAAACTCTAAGATGATTTAGGTCACTTGGAAATATCGAGAGATTGTTTTCGTTTTCGGTTTAAAGATATAGGGTTTTCAAAACATCTACGTTTAAATATTCTTTCTTTGATTATAAAACTGTTTCCAGATTTCAGTGTTATTGAGATGTATAGTTTTAGTTTAGTCATATTAATGCCCCGTTTTGAAGCAACTCAAGGTCTATTCTGGGACCAACCCCGTAATTCTGAACTGAGGTCAGATGATAAGGACGACACCCGAACTGGCACTCTCTTCTACAATCTTCCGCGAACCGCCAGCAATATAGCATTTGAATTAGATGGGTTTAACGTGCACACGGCAGATATTTAATAGAATTGGGTTTCGAATCTGTGTCCCTCCAGTTCCAAAGCGCAGATCTTACCACCTGGAGTACGCGACTTCGGATAATTGATTGAATCGGGTATCAAATTTCGAAATTTTCGGCCCGCAAGTTGAGTGTCTACCATCAAGCAACCACTGCCTGGTGATCAGATACTGAGAGGAGATTTAGATAGTTTTCTAGAGCTTATGATTTTTCGGTGGTAAAATAATTAAAGCATAATCATATAATAATCATATCTTTCAAAGAAGTGCAATACAGATATTGGGATTTTTATTGCACTTCAGATAAATACCATCATTAAGTAATTCATAGAGCAGCCGATCTTTGAGAAAAATGTCGCAGACTGATATTGAAATCGAAATGAAATAATAGTTACTGGGAAAGAAAAAGAGTTACGATTTATTTCAGTCTCCGTTTCTACCAATAAGCGAAATACAAAAATAATAGTTTGAACAAAGCCATATAAAAGCTTTTCCATTGCAAGAAATAATAAAAAAAATAAATTTGTTGTTCGGAAACAATCCGTTAGGATACTTTTTTCCATTTCTTCAGATTTATACTCTTCCATTTCATTGGTTTATTATTTCCAGCGCATTTATTTAATAAGTTTAAATGGTACACAAAAAGAAAAATAGTATGAGGAAAGTATTTAATCCGTATTTCGTTCATCAATTTTCGAAGCTGCGAACATCAAATTGGTATCCAATTAATCCTTTATAACAGGCATTCTTAAGTTATGTGTCGCGAACTATTTCGTATTATTGACTCATATGGCGAAAATAATCAAGATACCATTGTTTTTGCCTGAAACAGTTGAAGAAATAATTGAGCATATTAATACTCCTATTATTCTTTAACCAATAATTATTCCACCAGAAAACAATAGATTATCAACTTACAAATGATCTTTAAATATGGGATTTGCAAACTTATCGTTACTGTTAATACATGATATGAGTTCATGAAAAAACAAACAAATAGAAAATTCTTACATTTTTCGAAGGAAGAAACGAATTCTTTTACTTATTTTTAAAACGTTTGCTTAGTGTTTACTATATGCCATGATTTTGATCGCTGTGCATGAACACTTGGGGTACAATAACTCATTTGTCACCTTTTACTTCAAAAAATTGTGGAAAAATTAGCGATAAATATTATGTTAGGAAATCATTTATGTGAGGAATTATAAACTGAGTTTTAAGAAAATAAAACCTTTAAAAAATTTGCTTAAAAATTGAGAAACTAATGTTAAACTATGAAGCTCCGAAGTTAACCATCATTACTACCCTTCATGTTTCTTACCATTTTGCTACTACTATTATTTCCATATA
>BGPR01004281.1:11418-27724 GCA_013235015.1 Araneus ventricosus | reverse complement strand
CTACTACTATTATTTCCATATAGCGTTTGCATTGATTCAAATACTAATCACGCATTTCCACGAAGTGGAAGTTTTTTCGACACTCGACCATTCTCCCCATACACTAGCAAAAAACGAAGGGGCTGGCAAACCTAAAAAGACCCGTTCTTACTTCCCCCGACCTCTTATACACACCTTCGCAGATCATTATTTGAAAAGCTAACGCTTGTTTAAAAAGATTGCAGTATTTGATGGTCCAGCAGACAAGGAAGAAAGGGCCTAGCTAGTTTGAGTACGTGACCATTTCCAATTCAGCGTGGGTAGTCAGACCTTGACGAGAGTCTGAAGGAAAGAATCAAGCGAAGTGCAAGGGCTCTCTTCTGAAAACTATAACAAAACAAACTGTTATCTCTGTATATACAAAAGCAAACCTTTCATTTTTTTTATCGGACATCATGTCGGAAGAGATAATGTTTCGAGGTTAATAATAGAGCGCACTGCACCGACCCTTTCCTATACACGTTCTACATACAGGGGTGATCCACTGGAGCATAACCGTGACGTTCCATATCAAAGCTCTTGGAGCGAGGAAATCAATTAGAATGTATGTTGCCCATCAAGGACAGAACCAGGGAGGTCAGCGGGATCAGGGAGTGATATTTTGGGTTGAGCTTAACTTTTTTTGCAACATTTTTTACACGTGAGTAATCAAATGTAGGAGGATTGTTTTACACCGAATACACAAAAGATGGGCGTTTACTTAAACAAGAAAACATCGAATCAAGCAAGTCCATTTCCAGGAATTTTGGATTCTGCTCCAAATTCACGCTCTGTCTCACCTTTAATGTTTTCGTGGAAGAAACCGTAGACGTTTCGGATTTTCGAGGGGATTACTTTCAACATATTTTAGAGCTTCTTTTAAGTAATGAAACATTCTCTTGACCTATGGTAAGATGTTGCTATCAGCAATTTGAAAGAAAAAAATTACATTTATTCCAAATTCTTTTGAGAAATAGAGGTACACTGGAAGAAGCATTTTTATAGCGTATTTTTTAATATCAGCGTTTGTCATTTTTAAATATATTTCAAGAAATTTTCAATATTTCAGCGAACTTCAAACGCTACTATTCTTATTCTTTATTAGAATCTTCAGAATCGATATTAGAATCTTAATGAATTTAAAAAGGATATTCGTGCAACTTCACTTTTGTTGCAGAAAATCATGAAATGCACTAATATTATTGTAAACACTTTTTAATGAGGTTTACACAAGTAAAGTTTTTTTTAGGAAACACGCTTCCAGACATTTACAAAAGATGTAATGAAATCGACAGAAATGAGTGCAAATATAATAAGGACATAAAAATGTATATTATAAAAATGATTTTTACTTTCTCGTAAACGAAGAGAAAGTAATCGTCCTAAAATTCGACCTCAAAGTTTTGATGAATCTCCACATTTTAGACCTCCCTGAAATTGAAAATACATTTTTATAATTTTGTGTGTTTGCAAACACATCCCATGCCCATCCAACTGATGCAGCAGCTGTAGTGGGTGTGAGAACAGGGGTATGGGGTGGCATTCTATCTGTAAACACAATAACTCAAAAACGTAACAAGGTAGAAGGATGAAATTTGGTATGAATAATATAATTTAATTTTATAATCTGTCTGTCCGTGTGCATGTGAATATGATAACTCAAAAAAGCAACGAGCTAGATAGAAGAAATTTGGCATATGGTTTTACCACCAGATTTTTAGATCGATATTAAAGTATGTCTCAAATCCATCAAAGGGTTGACAGGCTGTTGGTCTAAATATTAGTGTGTATGCGAATGCGATAACTCAAAAGAATAACAAGATCGATAAGTGATATTTGATATGTGGACTTGGCACCAAAATTGTAAAACAGTTTCTAATATTGGACTAAATCTGTCAAAGGACAGACTGTTTGTTTCCTGCCCATGTGTATGTAAACACGATAACTCAAAACCGCATCAAACAAGATAAATGATAGTCGGTATGAAATCTTGACTCAAAATCTCAACAAACAAGATAAATGATAGTCGGTATGAGGTCTTGACTCAAAATCTCAACAAACAAGATAAATGATATTCGGTATGAGGTCTTGACTCAGAATCTCAGCAAACAAGATAAATGATATTCGGTATGAAATCTTGACTCAAAATCTCAACAAACAGGATAAATGATAGTCGGTATGAGGTCTTGACTCAAAAATTGTAGATCTATGTCAGATTTTGGACCAATCGGTCTACGGGTAAAGTTCAAAAATGCATACTGGTTTCTTTTCATTACATTAACTTCTCGTTTTGAAGCAACACGAGGGCTATTTTGGGACGGATCTCGTAGTTTTGAGCCACGGTCAGACGACGAGGACGACACCTGAGCTGGCACCCCTTCTCCAAACTTCCACGCCACACCAACTGGAGGACGTTTGGCCACTACGTATGATTTAACGAGCAACAGGTTCTATACACGGCGGATCGTCAGTGGAATCGGGTTTCTGGCCTGGAACGCTCCGGCCCCAAAGCCGAGACCTTACCACTAGGCCACCGCGGCCCCCCATTACACTACGAAACTAAACATAAAACATAATATATTGTTTGGGCATACGGAAAAAGCCGAGAGGAGAAGAAACAGCTAGTTTACTGTTGTGAACTAAGCTATTTCATGGTACTAAAACGACCTACTTAATTTTCTCTCCTATTTAACTCTGTAATGTTTGAAATAAGATTTGACCTCATTTTATATTTAAAAATTTATCAGAAATATGTAATTTTCTTAACCAAACCAAAAAAGAGCAATTATTCATGCACAAAGAAAAAGTATCGATAAACATTATGAAAATAAATAATCCAATCTTTGGGTTTATATCAGGTCTTTTGCTGGAAAAAACATTTCTCCTGGCTATTCAGATTCTCTTATCTTTTGAACTTTTGCAGAAGGCATCTCTGTTTTTCGAGAAAGGAAAAGTAGGCGTTTAGGATTTCAATGACATTAACTTATTAAGATCCTGAACGTAAGTCAGTACGTGGAATGTACTTTTAGCGTTTTTCAGAATGCAAACCGGAAAATGATAAAGTTTGTGCGAAGCTTATTATAAGTCCAATTACCGTCGAAGCTCTTCCTGATTGAATGTCCGGTCTACGTATTCGAAAATCCTGTCAGTTTATCTTCATTAAGAACGCAGAGAAGAAAAACAAAAATAATACGGATGGAAGCGTTAAAAAGTTTGATAGAACATCTAACTTAGAGAAATAAATATCACACGAATTTTTTTGATATAATTTTACATTTTATATGAATAACGGATCTGAATAACTAATATTACAAAAATATATCATCGTATTTGATTGAAAAAATTAAAACAATGCTGCAGTTTTTTTTCTAACATGTGAAAAATGTTTTCTACAACCCTTTTCATTCGGCAATAATTCCAGAGCTTCAAGAATTCTTGATAAATGAAAGAAAATAATGAAAGATTTGTGAGAAATGAAAGAAAAGTTAGAGATGGGATTTATTTCCAAAGTTTTCATATTTGGTTACATGTCTTTACTTATTTTTCAACGAAAAGTTGTTTCGGTGTTGATGATGTTTATTTTTTAGGTTTGTGAGAAATGAAATAAAAGTTATAGATAGGATTTATTTCCAAAGTTTTCAGTTTCGGTAACATGCCTTTATTTATCTTTCAACGAAAAATTACGTCAATATCTATGATGTTTATTTTTTGTTACTTTGTGATATGTTTTTTCCCAGTAGAGGTTGACCCATTAGCTAGTTTTTTCTGTTGATTAGGCAAATTTCAAAATCCGGTTTATTGCAAACAGCGTTGTCATTTTTTTATATTTGAAAGCAGATTATTGCAAAACGATGGAAACATTTTGAAAAATGCAAAATGTCGGATTTTTCATTTAGTCTACGACTTATAGACGCTTAAGTAGGTATGAGATAAGTAAAAAACTTAACCTAATTTTGCAACGTTAGCCCAGATTCTCACCATGTCTAATGGCGATTAAATCTGCTTCATTCATACGTGAGAGATCTTATCAGATTTAAAAATAGCTAATTTAATAAAATCATTTTAGAATGCCTTCATTAATTCAATAACTCCACTGGCACGTAAAAAATATTCAATCAAGATTTATTATAACGAAATTTACTAAGAGGTGCGGCATTTATTGTGATATTCTGAGAATATTTCTTCATAGAATTAAACTTGGCTCGTAGTATGTTCGTTAAAGTGAGACATCTTATTCGATTTCTTTTATTCACATATTTCATTTGATAAGGCAACCTAATTATCCCACATTAACGTGGAATATATTTTCTGCTAAAAAAACTTGTGTAAATATCTATCTCACATTTTACAACATACTTAAGTTTCAATGTGAAAATTCCTTCTCAAGGCATGTTTACAGAATATGCTAATAGAAAGATAACGTACAATATAATTTTAAATTTTAGTTGTACTTTATTCAACAGTTATTTGATTTCCATGGTAGCACAGCTGAAACGGATAGCTATGTAAATTCTAATTTGAGCTTAATATGGCAAAGAATTTGCTTTTGGGTTAGTTGCAATTCAAAATTACCAATAAAAGTTTCATTACTCATAAGGAAATTGGATTTTTTCTCAACCATTGTAGCCTATTTAAAATCAATATTTACGATTTCTCTGAAGATATTCTTTTTAAATATTGAAACAGCACTTAAGTTTTATAGAAGACAAGTCTGTTATTTTTTATATAAAATTAGGGATACATTAATAATATTTTTGGGTAACAAATTGCTTCACAAAGGAGAAAATGTCTGAACCAAGGAAAAAACCAGCGGGAGTGTCCTCTCCTAAACTTTCTCGTATACTCATTTCTCAAAAACTCTCGTATAGCGTGTCAGCACCCTCGCTCGGATAAAAATTTCGAATCTGCTCTATTCCCAGAACGCAACAAGTTTCTCCGGCACACGTAAAAAAAAAAAAAAAAAACCCCGCCCGAACAAAAACCCACCCCACCGGGGGGGGGCCCAGAAAGGAGCCAAAAAGGAAGAAAAAAGCGACAAGCAGGAGTCATTAAGCATAAGCCTTACGCATGCGCATGGAGATAAAAAGGAAAAAAAAAATTGAATATGCAATTTGAACACCTCTTTTTTAACCGATTGAGATGAAAATTGGGAACAGATCTATAATTAATATTAGCATCCGTGTTACCAAGTTTCATTTATCTAAGTCAAAGGGCTTATGAGATATAATTTTTATAAGTATGCCCTTTGACGGATTTTGTCCAAAATTTGACAGATATCTACAAATGATGTGTCAAGATCACACACCAAATTTCATCCCCGTAGCTCTAATAGTGTTCGAGTTATCGTGTTCACAGACACATAGACAGACATAATTCCCAAATTGTGCTTTTTGACGATTACAATACTTTCTCTTTGTATACTTCGTACACGAGAAAATAAAAAATACGTTTAACAATGTTTAATATTGTCAGAATTTTATCATATGGCAAAACAGCGTCTCTTAATTCTAAGAAAGTCAATAAATTTAATTGTAAATGATGTGTCAAGATCACACACCAAATTTCATCCCCGTAGCTCTAATAGTTTTCGAGTTATCGTGTTCACAGACACATAGACAGACATAATTCCCAAATTGTGCTTTTTGACGATTACAATACTTTCTCTTTGTATACTTCGTACACGAGAAAATAAAAAATACGTTTAACAATGTTTAATATTGTCAGAATTTTATCATATGGCAAAACAGCGTCTCTTAATTCTAAGAAAATCAATAAATTTAATTGTAAGCGATAAACCTTTAGATTAAAGACTAGATGAAAATTCAAACATGCTCTTATTATAGGAGTTTTATGAAGAACCAAGGAATAGCTTCTCCCTCTTTTCAAGTGATTAGAAAATAATATCTGTGGTATCACTTGACCTCCTATGGAGTTACTATTACTGTTTTTCCTCATTAGCAATTAGGAGCAATCTGAACAGGATATAAGAGTAAAACCATTAGGCAGGTGATTACACAGAGACAGATTAGTTTTACGGACGAAGTGAAATCTTATTCGATTACTGGTTCAATAGTTGTACCAGCCCGTAAGCAAAAGTAAAAATTCTATTAGTATAGAACCTGTATCTTTTCCCGAAAGGGAAAAAATTAAATAATTAATTTGAAAAGAAGAAATGCATAAATGACATGCTGTTTTAAGTTTTATGAGATCTGGCGGATAATCTTTTGATTCTTCGGCGAGAAAGCTTTCTTTTTCCCTTTAAAGAGTTTTAAGACAAAAAGACTAAGAGATTGTATACGAAATTAACAGTTTAACTCGGGTATGACAGTAATTCATGAATTCTATATAAAAACACAAACTTTAATATTATTTTCATACATAACTAAAGGCAAATAAATTTGCAGTTCTATAAATAACACTAGACAAAGCTCCATCAGATATATTATATAAACGAATTGCATTTAAATATGAACTTTAAAAATTAGTATTTCAGATAAAATTTTAATTCCTTTTAAAATGGGTGACTGTTTTTTCTTATCATTTAGAAGAATTATTTCAACGTTTAATCTTATCTTTAAATTTTTTTCATCACTGCGACGCTTAATTACAATGTTAAATTTTTTTCATTAACGACAATTTTCTGCGTCAGCTCTCCCGCGAAGTTCCGAAGAACGCAGACTCCTTGTTTCCTGTAGCAAGGCTAATATTAGTAAGGATTTCTTGCCGCAGTCGGTATGTGGCTGCAACAGAAGACTTTCGAAGTGTCGATTCGAATGATGGTCTTTTATTCGGTGAAATGTCTTTCAATTTATGCCTAGTTACAGACTTCCTTAATCCTCTCCAGCCCAAGCTATTTTAATTTAAATCCCAATTCCAAATTAAATTTTATTCCGTTAAATTTAATCCCGCTCAAATTATTTATTAATAAAAAATTAAATATTAAAAACAATTTAAAAATGCTTCATATTTACTCATTTCATTCAGATTAGTTAATTAAAATTATTAATTCTTTTTACTTTCTCTTTAGAACTCCCTGAGTCCGAAAAACACAATTTTGGAATTATGTCTGTCTGTGTGTCTGTGAATACGATAACTCGAAAACTATTAAAGCTGAAAGAGCTGATGAAAGCTGATGAAATTTGGTATGTGGTCTTTAAACATAATTTGTAGGTTTCTTTCAAATTTTAGACAAAATCCGTCAACGGGA
The DNA here is from genome assembly GCA_013235015.1 of Araneus ventricosus. NCBI lineage: Eukaryota > Metazoa > Arthropoda > Arachnida > Araneae > Araneidae > Araneus > Araneus ventricosus. The sequence continues at coordinate 20,499 of BGPR01004281.1, read as the reverse complement.
AGTCTGTCTATTTGTATGTCCGTGGTCATGTGAACACTATAACGCAAAAACTTGAATAGCTAGATGGATAACATTTTGTACACAGTTTTATCGTCATGAATGTAGGTCCGTATCAAATTTTGGGCCAAATCCGTCAAAGGGTTGACTATCTGTCGGTCTGTATAATCACATACTTGTATCTCATAATCTTGTGTGATATCTATAGTAAGATTTTGTACTGAAAAACGTTAAATAAAGTTGTGGTACCTCAGCGAGCGTAACAATTGCGAACATACGCAATTTTTTTGCAAAATATTAAGTTTATGGGAATTCATAAATTGTATATGTTTCATTGTAAATCACCATTCATAATTTTTTTCTCAAAATAACTAGGCCTTTGGTACATACCCCAAAAAGATTTACCTACCCACTAGGTGTTTACCCACCCCACATTACTGGTCGTATGCGAGAAAGTTTCGGGGAGACTACTCCCGCTGGTTTCATTTGTATGCATATCATCTTGCCATCTAAAAACATTTATGTGCAATATGAGTGCAAGTGATGATACCCGCTGATTCTTAAAAGCCGATAGCTACCGTGGGTAACAAATCATCGGGCCAGAAAGGGTTAAAAATATTTTCATTTACGAAAATAGTTCATTATTTATAATGGAAAGATCACTTTCTTGCGCGAAATTATTCTCACTTTCAGATAGTGATAGACGAGGGGATGAGAAAAATAGCTAACCTAGTACTCCACTTGTTGAAATTCCACAGAAAGCACTCAAGTTAGCGTGTAAAAGAAGTGTCACGAAACTAAGTCAAACTAATCCGCAGAACGCCTCATTTAAAAACTTTCAAATCACAATTAAATTTAATATGTACCCTAATAAACTATATGGTGGTTGTTTAGTGCAATTAAATTTTGAGTCTGAGACCCACTGACAACCCCTAGTTAACTGGTCACCTTGACCCCCAAAAGTTTAGAATCCTTTGATTTTAAATAATATAATATTTCCTCCAAATAGAAACGTTGAAAATAAACACTGTTTTCAACTCTGCCTGGAAGTTGAATGTGTGATAGCTACTTGCTTGCTAAGTATATATTTTTTTACATTTTAATTTCCATCTTACAGATTCTAGAAATTTTCATATCTATGGATATGATGATGTGACGGATAAGGTTTACCAGCATTTACTTATCATTACTTAGTTATCTGACAACTTTCTGAAGTTAACAGTAAATGAAGTGGAAGCTTTACATGCACGGTTTAGTAGCGAATGACATTTTTTTAGAAATCAGTTTAAGTGCATATGAACGTCATATATTAGAAGTTAAAATAGTATTATAATTATCAGCACTTACAAAGTTGAGAAAGAAATACAATGCTAGCATTCATTCGTGAAAACGCAAAGCGTGATTTTCTGGAACTTTAAAACAAATGCTTGAAAATGCACGCAAAAATTTCGAAACGTGCCAGTATGTTGATCTTATTTAGCACAGCATGTTAATTACAATAGTGTGCGCTTATCTAAGGATAATCAGTCAACCAAAATAAAGTAGACAAGCAGATATCGTTTAAATATTGATACGCATTATTTTTTAAAAGAATTTCGTCTTAAATGTACCGAAATGCATATTAAATGCACTTTACTCCAAAATTGAATAATGAAACACGCCTTTACTCTGTGGGTACACAGCGTGATAATTACATTCTACACAATCAATGCATTATTCAGACAAACCCCATTAAGCTATTATTGCAGATTTATTGTCTGGAGTTAAAAAAATCAATAATACATCCAATTAGAAGTAATACCATGCTAACCCTGCTAAACCGTCACCTCGGTTATAACGTTACAATCGTTGTGTTCGCAAGAATGAACATGTGTGGAGGTCTGACTCTATTAAAATCTTATTGTAAATAACATAAAAACTATCTGAAACATTAGATTGTATTGAATTTCGAAAACAAAAATTGTTTTCGAATAGTTTAATATTCAAAGTTATTATATGAATATCAATTCACAGACAGAATGTTTAATGAGTTTCGAGACATGACAACAATAATTTATGTCAATCGATCCAAGAACAAAGTAAGATTAATATAACGATTGCGACATTATCATACAAGAGAAAGGACAATCCAGACAGCGCCACTGTAACATGACATCACGATAGACTAGAACATAACCCGATTAAAATAAAGCCAAGTTCGACAAAGACGAAGAATCGCCATCAGACGGCGTTTAACAGATTACGTTCTCAGTTTTTTTAAGCGGTGACGGAAGAATAATACAAGCAGTCGAAAAGCAAAACCTGCCGAGGTGACTGCACACAATTCCACTTAAATTTCACAATTAATTCACTCTGTCAACGCTAGCGCAGAGTCATCCATTCCTCCTCTTAAAAGAATACTAATAAAAAAAAGTTTCGACAGAAAGAAGAAATCGCCTCAGACATCTAACACCAGTCGAGATATCTAACTTCCAAGGAAATGCATTTCTTCGTAATCGAGTGAATGACTCACAATTATTAAAAGGAATCAAGAAGTAGAGAGAGAAAAAAAAGACGAGGGCGGGAAAAGTGAGGGTGAAAAGAACTTGCCCGATAGCTTTAGATCGAGGTTCACTCGCATTTAAAGAACCTGCCGGATTGCTTTTTTCCACCTAATCCAGGTCACATTACAAATTTTCATTCTGTTGTTAAGTATTTGCATACGCAATAAACGGCACGATGAGAAGAGACAAAATGAAAGAAAGCGCATACGGCTTCTCGTGTAAAGGGGAATAATGGAAATTTGAAACAGGGCGGTAGTATCGTATAAAATAAACAGTCCACCGACCTAGTTTGTGGTAAATGGGCTGGGTCAGAGTTCTGAAGTCCGGTATTTTGTGACTACTTATTTGATTTCACGCAATTGTTAAGAAACCATTTCATAAAGGGGAGCAGGATTTTTTCATTTTTGTTTTATAAAAATTCGATTCTTTTATAGGTCGTAGCGGATCTGCAAAAGCATTCTGTTGCAAAATCCGCAGCCACATGGCTGGGCATTTCGGTCTACAGAAACATGCATATCAGCTATATTGAGCGAATACGCCGTTGTGCACATCGTATTTTGGATTAAATGGTATTTTTCAGAAACCGGTTTTTAAAGCCTTTTTTAATGAACTTGTTAAATCAATTGAGGCGTTCTGAATTTACACAACAGAATTAATATCCTAGAATTAATATTAAAGAGAGAAACATTCACAATTTATCTATACATTTTTTAACTTAAAACCATGTATATGTCCCTGATAGATAAATTCATTTATGTTGGAAGGAAATATTTAAATGAACGAAAACTGAAGACTGCTATTTCTAAAGCACATTAAATTTGGGATAGTATATTCTTTCAGAAACCCGCCTAAAAACCTTTCCTTTTTATATATATATGTAATGAAGCTTTTAAATTTCGAAAATTCGCATTTAAAATAAGGTGCTGAGAACCAGTTTTATTTTTTCTCTTGTGGACTTGTGTAATGAAAACAACCTCTTTTTGATATAATAATTTAAATGTTGTAATGGTTATAAATTTTTTATGAACGTTAAAAAGTGCAACAGAAATATAATTAGGAAAATAAAATAAAATAATAGTCACCATAAAAAGATTATAAATCATTTGTAAAACTAATTAATCATGGATAAATAATTACAAGGCGAAAGAAAATATTTTTTAGTTTGTGAGTTTGTTTAAAAATGAATAACACAAAGCAAAAAAGGACATTCACATGGAATCCTTAAAAAAATGAAAATGAACAATTTTCTAGTGATTTATGTTTTATGTCCCCGATTAGAAATCCGTGTTAAATGACTTAATTTTTATAATTTAGTTTTAATTTACTAATCACTTGATTATTTGTCTTCTCACTTTTAGATACTAAAGTCCCAGAAATATCTCAATTTTGTAGCGATACATTTTAATCAGAAGTTACTGTTATATAACATAATTCTAATTCTATTTTAAGCTTACCTGTTGCTTACTAGTTTGCCTTTCTCATATGACATAGCGACAGCTCTACTTTTATAGAAGTCTATGTTTTAATTCTCCATTTTAATTAGAAATCAGAGTTAAAAAACTTAATTACTTTTTTAACTTTACCTGGCACTTATTAGTTTGTCTCTCTCGCACTGAAACTCTGAAGCCCTAGAAATGTCACTTTTTACTTAAAAGAACCCATACTTATTATTTTACTATGGAAAGCGATAGCGAACCCCTTCCTAAGGTATCCTTAATAAATGAGCTTTCTTAAAGAATGCTCTCCATGAACGTGGTTAAGAAAAGAGCTATTTTGTTGCGAACATATTCGTAGGAAATCGTAGAAGTTGGTATTGCTGAGTTATTAATAACGGAAAAAGGCAAAGTCATTGCCCTTGTTGCAGGAAACAGAATTTTTAACACAAGACGATTGTTACTTAGTGTAATTGATAGTCCGATTACCGGCCTAAGATAAGACGGCAACGAATATATGATGTAACACACTTTTTGACGAATACTTATGGATGCGTTTTTGGAATATTCCTTCCTTCCGAGTTCTATTTTAGTGCAAAGTTGCACCGCATTATTATTTTTATTCTTTTTAGTGAATGATACTGTTTAAATTCGCCAAGTTGATACATTGTTCTCTATTTAAACAACTGAAAGAAGAAAAGGAAACAGTTATGAGGTAGAAGAATGAATTTTCTATCTTGGGACTACGACATTATATTTATTTTGCACGAAATCAAGGTACTCATGCAAATCCTCATTTATTTATATGTACGTTCATGAAGGTTTACTTTAAACATGGAAGAGTTAATGATAAAAAATCCTCAGAATCTACTGAGTTAACTGAATATTAATCTAGTCATTAAGGGATCATATTGATATTTGGTTTGATTAAATATGGTAATCTAACAGTCTTTTGAGTTAATTTATCGTGCAATCAACTTATTACTGTTTAAAGTAATAAATTTTAACCTTTTTTTAAAATTTGGCCATAAATATTGAAATAATTAAATAAGAATTCATTTGATTGGAATAATATTCTATTTTAAGTATTAAATAATATAAAAACATTTAAGAGACAAAAATAAGTAGTTTTCCTTACCAAAAATCATAAACCATTACGCTATTCATGTATTATTAGAACCTCATGGAAAAATTAACAGCAATTATAACAGATAGCAAATGTGTTGAATTAAAAATAAATAAGTAAAATAAGAGATATTAGTATTATCAAAAGTAGGCGAATTATAAAGGGAGTTTATTAAAACAATGATTATATCTAACAAGTTTTTTGTTACCTAACTATATTGAAACTTTTGATGAAGTAAAACAAAAGAAGTCCCATAAATATTTAGACAAAATAAACTCAAAGGAAGGATCTGATGAGTCTAACTATAAATCTGTGGTTTATGGCAATTTCATACCTATATAAAATAGCAATTTTTTCAAAGAATTCTATCTTCAGGAACCTCTTGTAATTAGCTAATTTACTTAATAATAAATTTGTCAATTCATAACCATAATGATTTTAGATTCAATTTACTGAAATTTTTTTTGTAGAGATCTTTGTTATCTATTTAGAAGTTTAACTACGAGCCATGTATTTACTTTCTGTTCAAGAAAACTCATTATTTTGTATAACACACAAATGCAAGTGTCATATTTCAAAATTTTCTTTTGGTATGGGCATTTTGGATGCTAGATATCAGCAAAGCCTTGTGAATGATGACCATTGCTGAATATCTTCCAAAATTCGAGTGATAGGCTTGATGTTTCAGTATTTACAAATTGTTCAAATTTTACATTTTCATAGATAAGCTATTCGGAATGTTAACTTTCGTAACTGAACTATATGAATTTGACAGATTTCGAGAAATCCGTTGCATTATATTACTGGACCATAAAAGAGCTTCAAATGATAAAGGATCATTTAGTTGGCAGATTTAGAGCGCATTATTGATTGTTAATATTCTCTGACAAATTACACGGTTTCAGAATCAATTCTTCATAAAAAGAATTGATTTAATTATGCTCACTTCATCTTTCTCAAATTGATAATACTATAAAATGATTTTTCTAGAGGGATAACAATGTTATCATACGTAGTAGAGAAACGCAAGTTGTTTGACTTCAGAATAGAACGGAATCTATATGGGAAACGACAGTTGACCACATAATTGATAGGAGATTTAGCTGGAATTATTACCAACAGCTGGTGCCTAACATAAGATTTATGATCATAAGGCGATGATCTCATCAATAAAGAGATTCTAAGAATCTGACAATAAACTAGAGAAGTTTTTGTACACATAAGAAAACATTTAGTTTTTTCACCATGAATTGATACTTTTTTACTATTCTTGCGAAATTCAAATTCAGGACAACTGCATGCATTTCTTCAGTTTCTGCAGGAAGGAGGAGATGACTTTTCAAAGGACTGCATCAATTCCACTCTTTTTATTTGTGCAATAGCTTTGATAAGAGCGCCAGCTTTTGTATACATGGTTGGAAAGAAGAAAATATACTGAAAGCGCGTCCTATTTCTGGATGAAAAGTTCTTTAAACATTTTCCACACTGAAATATTTAGAAATCCATAATTTGAAAATAAAGTAAAGAAAATAATTAATAATATCTAGAATTTATGAATAAAATAATCGTATATAAAAGTTTTTCTTGTAAAAATAATAAAAATAAATTTCCTGTGTAATGTGTATTTATTACACTTAACCTTACCTTTCAAACATAATTCCATACGAAGTTTATACTAGATTAAGAAAAGTACTTCAAGGAAATTAATTTTTATAAATACAGTTTTTTAATCAAAATTCAGTAATAGCATTATAAAATTTCTTTGTTAAAATTACCTACATCACTTTCAAAATTAAATTATAGTGTCAATAATTAACCTTAAAAATGCAAACTCATTTAATGCGTCATTACTCGATGTGGAATCAAGTACGTTACTACACTAGTTGACCAAACGACCGCCATTTGTTTTCATTAACTCTAAGTCTATGAATAAATACTATCAGTCAGGTTTTGTCCCATTTCTTTCCTTATGAAAGATTTCCTAATAAGGAAAAATTACAGTTATACGTAACCAAAATTTGAAGATGAAAAGTTAAAACAGATACTTTTTTGATAGAAACTTAAAAAGCAGAAGCGCACTCTCTAATTGTGTACCATAGAATAAAATACAATCTTGAGCTTGAGATCTTTACATATTGTTTAGCAACGGATTGGAAAAGGAAGCCTCAGCACTTTTGCATGCACCAGACGGAGTTATTTCATGAAAGGCAGGGAAAAGTGAAAGAGAATGGAAGGGTGATGTTTACATTTTACCGAGCAGTGGTATGAGACCCCGAATGCGCTCCATATGACTCATTACCCTGACACCTTTCTGGTGTAAGATCGTCCAGAAGTGGTAGTTCGGATCATTGCTTTGAAAGAGTATCAAATTTTCTGCATCGGTGATTCATATCTTATTAAAGAGTAAAATGATTACCTAGTGATTCAACTTTGCTTTTCTCGAAAGAGCAGATCGCTACTACTTTCCTGTAGAGACAGTAAATGTTTCTGTATCTATGATAGTAGCGATCAGAGATTTAATATTGGCTATGATTCATTTACAGTATTATACGTTCAAATGCATACATTCTTCTAGCCTGCCTATTTTTTTTGAACACAGACAAAAGCAAAAGGGAATATAATTGATCGGTGAATCGGGGAGTGCTATGGGGCTGCAGAACGATTTTATTTAAAATCACTACAACTATTGTGTAATCTCCCTTTTAAAACCCGAAACAACATTGCTTTTTTTGGATTAGCGGGCTCAGAAAATTTTCCCCTTTTGCAGTCCTCCCTCATTGCTTGTAGCATTGGCGCGGTCAGAAAAAGTTTTTTGGCTAGTTATTTCATTGTGTTTTTTTTTATTAAATTATCAGAAAGTATTGCTTAATTATTCTTTATAGTTCTCATTGTCATGGGACTAAAGTCCTATAAGGATAAAAGTTTTGTGGTTTACGCATAAAGGCGCTGAAGTTTGTGCATTCGTCACGACGCGCGACAATACAAAAATTTTTATGACCTCCACCCCCCCCCGCGACTCAAATCCACAAGCGCCATACTGTAATCGATATTGCTAAGGAGGTATTTTTTTAGAGGAAAGATCAAAATATTGTGAACTATTTATATGGAAATAACTTAAACATTGCGTATTTAGAAATATGAAATAATTTTGGAAGGTCAAGAAACTATTCATTGGAAATCGGGTCCTCCTATTTTAGGTTAGTATTGTATTTTGATATAGGTTATAATACTTACCCAACGGATAATGAAAACAAAAAATAAAAAAAAGCAAGAAAAATATATAGAAGAAACAGTAAAACAATAATGATAACGTACACCTTTTTGCGCCTTTAGCGGCATTGATTGCATCAACAATTTTCCTATAATTTACCAACAATCTATGAAATTCTTGAACAAGAGCCACCCATCGGGTTCTAATATACATAAATTTTTCGAGGGTAAGACTACAAGTCAAAGATTATACCCCATTAGGTAATTAATTGTAACTGTTATAATACTGGATATGATTTAGAAAAGATGCATAAAACATTTTTTAACTTCTAAAGGACGCATTAGTAACTTCAAAAAAATTTTTTACTACCTAAGAATTAGTGAAAATCAGGAACACTAGACTTTAATTTAAACGGAAGAAAAATTCAAAAACTCAATAAAAATGGATAACAAAATAACAGAGATTGTGCAGATTGAATATATTTCAGATAAAATGAATGAAATCAAAATATCGCTGAATAATTGCTTTTAGATGTATAAAATATCAATATTTATCCATCTATGTACCAGCGATATACAATGTGGTAAAATACTAGATATCAAGATGAAATTTCTTTCAGCTATTGGGAAAGTTTAATTTAGTTGTCTTCTTATTTTTAGATATTCAAAGTGTTACCCCAGCAATACATGAGAAAAAAATTTAACTTCTTCTTTGTGATGAGCAACTTTAACTTCAAGTAGTTCATATGGAAAATTTTACTACAAAGTACCC
>BGPR01004281.1:0-11393 GCA_013235015.1 Araneus ventricosus | reverse complement strand
GAAGTATGCCGTTCAGTTACGTATTTGCTGCTTTTATTAAATGCCGGATATCTTCTCTCCATTCCGGATGTGAGGGGACGGAGTTCAAATATGAAGATAACTTCAGCTGCTTTGCCAGAGAATTCACATTTTGTGTTTCAAAACGCATCTGTTGAGTATGATTTTTTTCAATCATCATATTTTGTTTGGTTATAATACTTTCAGCACCGTGTTTAGACAAATGAAGGAGAACTCTTACCAGCTATCGATCATTCCCTGTACCAAAAATAATGTTTTATCAAAGGTTTATTCAAATTATAGTTCTTTCATTTTTGAAATATCAGATAAGCATTTCATCTTGAAATGGACTTTAGGGGGATGCCTTTCTGCTTAAACTCATTTATCTTAATTAAATCCAGAATAATTTATGAGCTTTAAATAATTTATTTGACTTATTTAAATTCAATAACTGTATTGTATCGTTAGTACACTATATGATCAAAAGTATCCGGATACTTTCGAATTTTCACATTTTTTAGAATTTCTCCGGAAAGGCTAGACCGGAGAAATTCGACCATGTAAAGAATACACTCTAAATCACACTTTACAGTGAAGTTTGGTTCACGAGGGTATTTAGGGGACCGACTAAAAATTTATGAAGATAAAAATTATTTCGGCTCACCCCGTTTCACAGAATGCTGATAATGATTTGCAATTTTCACCAATGGTTTTGTTTATGGTCAGTAATATTTTCATGCAGCTTCGTGACAATAGCACGCAAATTTGTGAAGAAGGTTTTCTCAAAAAATCCCAATTTTTTGCAGGTTTTTTGCTTATAGCATGCAGAGTTTTTACCCAAATTATAACAAACTTACATAATATATGGCAATATAAAAGCAAAGCATTGTGTTAAAATTTGAAGTAAATACGTTGAATATTCAAGGAAATATGAGTATTTGTAGTAAATATTTTTTTACTGCGCATGTGCAAGACATAGAGTAATTTTTCTTTTACAACTATATATATATATATATACAGGGTGTTCCAAAAAGGTGGAGCAAGCGTTTATTTCCTTAACCCTATGAGCCCTATCCCGCCTCAAACCGCCCCATTCGACAGAGGCCGGACTCAGGCGGTTTCAGGCGCCTGAGTGAATTTTAAGGGAGAAAAGTGGTTCATTTCTTTGTTGACAATTGATCACCCAAACTTGGGTGTCGTCCTCCTGTAATTTCTGCTGAGAAAGGAAGGATTTCATTCTGTTTTCGTGAACGAAAATTTACTTCAGTTTTTGAGGTACTGGAATTCTCACACTAGTCGGGTTCAGAGTGTTAAATATTGATTTTAGACACATACTTCCACTTACAAAGTTTCATCAAATAAGGTAAGAATTTGTATAAAAATATTTTGACTTCTAAGGGGATTGATAATAAAAAGTTACAAAAATTTAATTTTATACGGACCCCGTAGTGCAAAAATGTCAATTAGTAAAATATTTCTCTTTCATTCATCTATTCACATACAAAGTTTCACGTTTGTACCTACAAAACTTATAGAGATACAAGGAAACAAATTTATTGACTTAGATCACTTTTCCATACCTCTCACTGCTGTTTGATGCAGTCCTTCTATGTACATTTGAGGGATAATATACATATTTCAATAAGTTATTTAAAGAGCGGAATTAGAAAATAACAATGTAGTTGTTAACTCTTGTTAAATCGAAAAAATAGTCAAATAATACATTAATTTGAAGTATTTACAAAAATAGTCCATCTTGTGAATCTTCAAAAAATATCCACTGTGATATTTTAGCAGTGACAGCTCACCTGCTCAGAAACAAGAAGTTCTATAAAAATATTACTAAGTAAACGTTATGTAATAACCAGCCAAGTTCCCGTTGAGGCAACATGAAAGTGAATCACAAACTTAAAAACAGCCAATGGAAGAGAAATCGAAGAAAAACAAATCAAGAGCACAAAGTCGAACCTTGGGTGAGATTGTAGGGGAAAAAGAACATTAGTTGGCCTAGAGCCAAACAGGAACATCCGGAAATTCAGCTCTGGGTAAGTTCAAAGACAGAAAGGACAGCTATTCGCCTTCGCTCATTATGTCACTTAGTTGTACGCTATGAGCGGATTTTGGTTCTTTCCAAAATTATTTGGTGTGGAGCCCCATCCTATATCTGTATTACTTTTTCATTCATTTTCAGTCTTCTTTTCTCATTTTCATCTTTTTTCGTTGGTAATCGAACTCTCAGAATGGAGAAGTAATCAAATAAGAATAAAAACGAAAATACGAATTTTTAAAATAATTTTCGTAAGTTCTGCAACCCTTAGAAGACGAGTCACCACTGCCGTTAGGTAAAACTTAATAATACGCACAACGCTGAGAGCAAATAATTTAATTCTCTTGTCCGATATCAGGTTATTTTCCTGTTTTATGTTAAATTTTATTTTCTCAAGTTGTCCTTCCATTCTTTATCAAGTCGATAGTTGCAACTATCTGCCAATGAAACTGAGTAGCAGTATGAGCCAATGGCAAATTTTTTCAATCCATGATGATTGGATGATATACTATATTTGTCTAGACAAATATTTGCATTTCACAGTTTTTCTATGTTGAATAAATTTGCATTTCTGCAAGAAACGCATCCATATAAATTTGTGAGCAGCCCCTTGAAATTTAAAAATTAACATATTTCTGTAAGTTTTGCAGACAGAATTGTGAAACTTAGTTTATGCATAGATGAGTGTAAGAGAAACATTTCACAAATTGACACTTTTGCTCTATTGAGCACGCATAAAAATTTAATTTTTAACTTCAGAAGCCAAAGTGTTTCCACACAAATTCTTACCTTATATGATGAAACTTTGTAATTGGGAGTATAGGTCTAAAATCAATATTTAAGGAAATAAACGCTTGTTCCACCTTTTTGGGACACCCTGTATAGGGCAACTTATATAAAAAAATCCAGTTGAATGCCATTAAGATTAAAAGATATCGGCATTGTAGTAAGCAGAATTTATGCTTCAATATAAGACAAACAAAATTATGCGGGTTTTCCCACAAATTGATATTTTTTAAACTTGGATCTTCGGATAGTAATCGTTGAACTGCAATTTAAATTATGATTTTTAATAAGTATGCTTGGGTGTTCAGCATGTTCAATCTTTATTAAGTTCTATAAAATTAATAAAAAATCCAAGTTTGAAAATCATCAGTTTATGGAAAAACCCTCGTCATTTTGTTTCTCTTAGAGGTAAGCAAAAATTCTGCTAGCTGCAATGTCGATATCTTTCTAAATCTTAATGGCATTGAACTGGAATTTTTATGTAAGTTTCCCAATATATCTGGCTTTAAAATTGTGAAGGACAAATTACACTATGTCTCGCATATGCGCAGTAAAAAATTATTTGCTACAGATACTCATATTTCCTCGAATATTCAACGTATTTACTTCAAATTTTAACAAAATGCTTTGCTAATATATTGTCATATATTCTGTAAGTTTCGAATAATTTGAATAAAAACTCTGTTATAAGCAAAAAACTTGCAAAAAAAGTTTGGATTTTTTAGGAAAACCTTTATATCCCCCCGAATGTGCGTGCTATTGTCACGAAACTGCATGTAAATATTACTGACTACAAACAAAACCATTGATGAAAGTTGCAAATCTTTATCAGTATTCTGTGAAACGGGGTGAGCTGAAATAAATTTTTCTTCATCAATTTTTGGTCGGTCCCCTAAATGCTCCCTTGATCGAATCTTCATTGTAAAGTGAGATTTAGAGTCTATTCTTTACATGATCGAAGTTCGAGGGCAGTTGGTCTAGCCTTTCTGGAGAAATTCTAAAAAATGTGAAAATCAGAAATGCCCGGATGCTTTTGATCATATAGTGTATATCCCCCTCGATTAACACAAAAATTTGTAGAAAAAGAGACGAATATTTATTTTCATTTGCTGCTTTTAAACCTCTGTAGTAACTCTGTAAAAAATACTTACTACTTTGATACGAGATTCTCAACGCTCGCATTTGGGCGCAGACACAAAGCCTGCATTGTGACCGTCGTTGCAGATATGATTACTTTGTCATTTCAAACAGGAATAAAACGCAAGAAATTTCAGATTTACATTTATGCCAAGTGTATATGAATAATCCGAAAAATGAGATAAGAACAAGTCAAAGATTGACAATGGTGACTTTATAATGGTGACTTTTTGACTAAGTGAATATAATAACTAGGTAATTACAAAGTTGGTAGATTATGCGTAAGTGCTTAAAATATGTGCCATTAGGCTAGGTTAAAAACATACTATGACTGGGTAACTGTTGTAGACGATCCTTAGGAGTCACTTCTAATTTCATCCAGTCTTCGCATTCTCCCCAAATAATGGAGAAAACATTCATTTAGATTTTTATTGAAACAACTGATTTGTCGTTACCTAGTTATAGCATTTTTCCCACGATATCTATGCTAGTTCCCGTGATATATTGACAGTACAGTACTTTTGTTTAATGATTCACCTCAAGATTTATGAACCAATTAACCAAACCTTGATTGATTCGGTTTACCAGCCTCCTCCTAAGGAAGTTAATGGTTTATCGTTTTTCAATGTCTTTGCCTGAGCTTTGGAATTCGTCGAAAATATTTTGAAAAAATTCTCAGAGATCGACGGAATTCTCTTGGAAGAAAGAAAGCGAGAGAGGGGAAGTGACCTTCGGGTCCTTTTTCCCCAGGAAAAACAAAAAAGAAAGCGGGATAGCTGGGATCGATTGCCGCATCCACTCCATGTCAGAAGAGTTACGTGATCCCCATGTCCGAATGCGATATCTGCTTTTCCACTTACACACCTTTGCCCCTTATGAAAATGGGACTATTACGTTAAAAGGAGAGTTCATTGCTTCTTGATGCACCTATCTACCACGCGAGGGTGGAAAAGACGTTCGAGAGAGAATAGATTTATTGCAACACAAAATACTTTACCCTCATCAATTATCGCGTGGCTAGGAAACGCTTAAGTCAGCCACTTTGAGTCGAATTTTATGGTTTCCGAGAAAATGTTTACTTAGTGAAAGATGGTATTTATTAGTTTTTATGGGGACATACAGTAGTGTGTGCTTTTTTCCGAGAATTAATTATTATTTAAATGTCTCACGCTATATTTTTTAAGCTGTGCTTGTATTAGAGTTTTTATTCACTGAAAGTTCTCGCCTGTTTAAGAGAGGTATTCTGTTTCTTGATGAGAGCTACTTATATATTTGTTTTAGACCAGTTTTATTCGAAATTTCGGAAATGATTTTTAAATTATTTAATAGGGAAAAGGTGACATTAAGTAAATATTGCAGTTACTTCTATCATGTGACTATAACGTCACTTGAATAGACTGCATTTTAGTTAGACAATAAGAATAACAAAAGGTCAGATGTTTTTACTCATAAAAGATAATGGCTATAAATGAAAGTACAAATGTCTTTTAGTTTAGTTTGATTAACCTCTCGCTACATGAGGGCTATTTTAGGAAGGAGCTCGTAATCGCATATATCGATAAATAAGAAAAACATATCATTTGAATACATTGATAAAAGTAAAAATAGAAAGCAATAAAATTTAGTATTTATAGACACCGCGTATTTATAAAAGCAGTGTCAAATCGAGAATCCTTCAGATTCAGAAGCACTCTGAGGGAAAGTTACTTCTATGAACGCGTGCAAAATTTTACTGACTTTTTTTACCCCCTGAGGAACGGAGCTGTAAGCTTAACGGGAAAAAATAACCTTTCTTCTTTAATAACCTCGAGAAGATATATTTTATTCTTTATAAAAACTGAAATCATTAAAATATAAAGATTTTTCTCCGATGACAGAATTTTTCAACGTGATCCACAGGCTTTCACCGAGCAGATGAACCATAGGTAACCTTTAAAAGGATTGCTTTCAATGCCATTTCTTAAATGCGATTATGTTTATTGGATTAAGAAGCATAAGCAGAGAAAAGACTTAAACTTAATGCTCCCTTTTTTCACTCCTTATGAAAGATGAAAAACTTTACACTTAATCGATATTTCGCGTATTCATTAAAGAATTAAATTCTTACAATAAAAACAATTATTGCAAAATCTTAAATGAAATAAAATATACTTTAATTGTTATTCACTTAACGTTGGTAACATTTATTCCTAAAAAGAATGCGAAATTCGCTGATGGATATTCTACTAATACAAAAAAAGTCACATTTCACAATCGGTAATTGCATGTTTTATCAGAAAAGTTGTTTTAATATTAATTAGCTAAAATTCAAAATTTCCCGGGGAAAGAGACAGAAAACTCAAAAATCACTGAGAGAAGCGTTGGATTAAAGTGATATGGAAAGTTGGTTCTTATTGGCTAAGAGACTGAAAACTGCTGCTGTGAATGAATTAACTGTATATTTTTAGACAAATGCGTACAGTTTTCTTCCATGTTCTTTCTCTTTGAAATCACTGCTACATTAGAGAAAACGACGTTGTCTAACGAACAATAAGAGGACCTGAAAAATGGATGCCATTTTAATAGTTATTATTGATGGAGAAATTTATAACTGATTGACGCTTCGATTCAAGCATATATCAGAAATTTCACTAAAAAATACTATTTCTTATGCAAAATAAGGCCTTTTCAACTGTTTCCATGAGCCAAGACATTTTTTTGATGGAAACAGTATTATAAAGAAGGAGTTACAAATCAAAGCGAATAACTCCTACAATATCTAATGTCGTATTGAGAAATTTATTGCAACAAATGAAAGGCCAAAGGTGAACATGGTGAAATAAATAAGACTCAGACTTTTTTGGAAAAACGTTTTTGACTTTAAAATTTGAAACTCAGCTCAGAAGCAATTCAGTGAAAGATAAAACCAGTGAAGATGTTTCTTTGAAAAAAAAGCAGAAATAAGAGAAAAACGAGGATTATTTCGAAAATATAACTGAATTTAAGAATATCTCCTTATATCTTTGACAATCGATAGAAAATTTTCGGAATCGATGTTCTTAAGCACACATATACTTGGGGCGGATTTGGGATCCACAAATCTTTAAATTTTAATATTTAGGCGCTGAAAAAGGCCAAGAAGTTAAATGAAATAATCATGTTTACATGTAGATATGCAAAGAATAAGACTAATTAGAGAGGAATAAATATAAGATGAGGAATGTGGTTTGTCTCTCTCTCTTTCTCTCGGGCTAAGCTGAAAGTAAAAGTGAACTTTAAGAAGCGGGTTTTGTTCGATTCATCAACCCTTTACTTTTTCTGTATTAAATCGCGAGCTTTTTTGATCCCTATTTATATACAATACTTCTGATTAAGTTCAAACACTTTTGAAACAAAGTGAGTTGCCATGTAATTGAAAATGAAACTCTAATTAAATTAATAAAATTAAATGAAACTCTATAATAGAGTCCTCCACCAGAATTGTAAGGAATTGAAACGCAATTTCTAAGTCGCCCGAGGCAATAAAATTTAGTAAAGACATGACCTTAATACTGTGTTTTAAAATAAGTTACCTGGACGAAAGTTTTGATTCTTAAAAGTAACAGCAGATTCGGGTTTACATGTTTATATGATCATGATTATATAAGATCAGTCGGAGTAATTGGGAACAAGTAGTAATTCGCAACGGTGACTACAGAGCACACTGCTGAGGATACCTCACAAAAATCATGTGGTTTGGTTAAGACACTCTAGAGGAAGAAGAAAAGCACTTCTATACTTTTTTCAATGTTATTTGGTGACGTTTGTTACCTTTATTTGCAACAGTGTTCAGAAAAATGAAATCAAAATTTCTTAAATTTCATTTTTCGTTTCTACGCCGATTATATGCAAACTAAGTTACTATTTTACATATTTCTTAGAATTTAAGGATATAACTATTAAGAGGAAACTTCAATTTTCGTTTTCGTTTTTAATCTTGAGGAACAGGTTAGTGTTCTTAATGATCCCTGATAATTTTTATTGCGGGGGTAATTGGGAACAGGTTTCTAATGTAACAAAAACCTACATTTTTTGCATATTTGGAATAATTTATTATTTGATAGGAAGCAATTTTAAATCTAGAAATGGCGTTGCGTTCTGTCCCTTCATTAAAGTTCACTGTTTTATGTCCAATTAACAATTGATATTTTAAAACAATTTACCATGTGATCTACAAACATATTACTTTTTATGCATGGAAACTTTGTTAATAATGATATGAAGCCTTATGACTTCAAGTATGGAAGAAAACAAGAAACTGATGACGAGAAAGAAGAAAACGTGGTAGGAGGAATCTGAAGATGAGGACTTTGGCCCTTTTCAACAAGAAATGGAGGATGCGGAGATGGAGGAAGTAATTTATCTGGAATCATCCATCGTTGATTTTTCAAAAAATCTGTTTGTTTTGATCGATAACGTTGGAGGTATCAGAATGAAGGCACATTAGTCGTATGTCTGCAGTATTCAGGAAGTTGATGCTGGTGAATAATATATAACAGGTTTGCGAACCAGCAATTTGGTTAAATTAATTTTTTTTAGGTGGTGAATGACCAGTTAGACATTTCCGAGAGACAATTAAAAAGCTATACTCCCAGATCGTATCTTTGAAGTAGATTGTAGGAAAGAAATATTTGGTTTTCAGGTAGTGTGAATATCAAAGGAAAATTAGTAGAACAATGAATAGAGCGTTCGATTTCAAGTGGAAAATCTACTTTCTACTTCTAAATTTAACCTTTTGCTTCTAATAATTTTTATGTGTGATTTTTAAGTCTTACATATTTTCTTCTAGTGTCTCATAATATTCAGTTATTTCAGTTTCTATAAAGATTCATTTACCAACTTTTCCCGACAAAATTTGAGTTAAAATGATTATAAATTACACCAAACTGAAGGTAGTAAATAGTTTATATACGATATTCCATGACACTGAAGATATTTTTGCTGAAAAACATTCAGAAAACAGTATTTTGTGGTAATTGGGAAAAGGCAGTTAAATGCATTTTTAGGCTATAATATAAACGCGGTGACACGGCCTCTAACACCTCAGGAATGTGGGCGTGGCTACGACTCACCGGACCAGACGCCACACCCGCAGCGAGCGCGGAACATGGAAGGGGGTTTAATTCGGCGAAGAAGAGGGGAGAGAGTGCCGAAGTGAATTTCTCTTATCTTTGACAGAGAAAGATTGTTGGTAAACAATATGAATAGAGAAGATCCCACTGCAAGGAAACGAAGGTTAGCAAGAGAAAGATTTGCACTATGGAAGGCGAGACAAAGCCAAGAGACATTAAACAGAATTCAAACCGCAAATATTTAATTAATTAGAATTAATTTATTTTTTCATTTTACTTTCGTTTTCGAAAGGTTCTTTCTTTTTCGTAATTAGAATTAATTTATTTTTCCACTTCTCGGAGATCTTTACTTTCTTTTTCGTTAAAACGTTTCTTTCTTTTTCGCATTTAGTTTTGGAATTGAATATTTATATACATTTTGAAAAACGAAAGTTAGTATCAATTGATTCATCATTTCTATTTTTCATTTTTTTTAAATTTCTAAAACACTCTGGCAATCTGTACGAGATTTTCTTCAACAAGTTTCGTTAGTAAATTTGTGACAATCAGATCTAAGATATTGTTAGCAAACTAAAAGCCCGTCTTAGACGGGCACAAATCTTCTAGTATACAGTAATTACTAATCATTTCAAATATATTCTCGTCAAATCTATTCGTTACTGTGATTCGAAGTCGAAAGACGTGTTCCCAATTACCCGTAGTCTCTGGGGTAATTGGGAACACTTCTGGGCAAAATAAGAACGCTCCTATAAGTGAGGTTGATTAATTAATAAATTATTTTTGAAAGGAGGCATTGTTTATTGAACCCTGCAGACAATGTGTATGCACTCACAAAAAATATAGACCTCTTCTCCATCGCATACTATCCTTTTAAAGAGAAAAAAAATTACAGATCTGCAAAATTTGTCCCCAATTACTCCAACTGACCCTACATTGGTGAAAAATATCTTTATTTAACTAAAACAAACGCTCCAGCTGCATTTTGTACGGTGAACAACTCCATAGAAAACATTTAGAATATACAATCCGTTCAAACGAAACTGAATTTAAATATAAACCATACTTTCCTAGTACTTTATTATGCGTAGAAAAGTTTGTTCTGTGAGTGCAGACATTTTTATTTATTCCCTGATATATACATGTCGAAATTCGAGAAAACAGCAAAATTTTTCATGTTTATTTTCTGAATGTTTATTGAAAGTTCGTTCATAAAGGAAAAGAAGATTTATTTTCTATAAACATAATATTATCATAGAAATCTTTACAATTTTATTGTCATCAACTTATTTTCTACAAAAGACTGGGATAAGTCCGTAAATGTTTATAGATTCTTAAGAAAACTTAAACAGATTAAATATACACACAAATTTCAAAGAGTGATATTATAAATTGATAAAAAAAACTGCGGACGGTTTTTTACATCATCACAGAATGATAAGACTCGATTAATTCAGAAGTAAACTGTAATTCGGTTAACTAAATTTCAGTTCAGTTTTTAATTTTTTTGAAAACAGGAATGTAAATAAAAGAAAGAATAAACGGAGTATGAAAAACTAATAATGAACCAGTTTAAACAGCAAAAAAACTTACGAAAGTAATTTCACAGCATGTATTAAAAATTAAAAATAGCATACACCGTTTTACTTCTTTCAGTTAAAAGAGATGTTTAGGTAAGACTAAAAAAACATTCAACCTAGGTTTAAGTAAGTATTCCTTACCCTTTCTTGTTTTGAGCAAGCAACCGATTGTAAATTAAGATTTCAGATTGAAAATCGTAAATTGAAAACCAATAATTATTTATAACGTTTCGGAAGCAATCTCTTCACACATTTCACGAATGTATTACGTTATATGCTTTATTTTACAAATAGTTGCCTACGGTACCACTGAAAAACAGCATTATCAATGATTTATTTGAAATGACCGGAAAGTAGAAAGTTTTATTAAATAAAACGTAAACATTTCAATAAAAGTTACTTTCATTTTCATCAACTTAAAAGAATTTTCTTGCACGAGCATTATTTGAAGTTAGTTCAATTCTAAAAGAAATAAGCAGCCGATATGCATGGATTCCCTTTCAAAAATTCTGACAGTTATACCATTCATATGTAATTTAAATGAATTAGGTAGTTAATATAACCATAAAATGTAATTAATTTTGTTCTCATTTACGCTGCATAATTATTTTGTTTTGAGGTTAAGGTTTCCAAAATAAAAATAACGTATGCTTATTAAATTCGATACGATTCATACAAGAATAATCACAGATCCTGAATTTTTCAAAATTTGTTTGCTATGTTTGAGTATATTTTCTAGCATAATTGGAATATTTGTTT